>OENM01001262.1:29360-39437 GCA_900239745.1 Rotaria magnacalcarata | reverse complement strand
AGATAATGAAAAACAAAGTGTGTCAAAAAAGGTCACAGCGTTACGCTTGAACAAAACCATTTACGTAACTGCATATGATAGGCAACAATAAAAGCTTTTAAAAAACACAAAACTATCTATACAGACTATTTTACTTTGTTTGAATATCTGTACTTAAAATAGTCAGTTATTTTCATTTAGTCCGTTTGATAATGTGAAAAGAAATTGTAAATAAAATAGAGTNAAGAATCAATAATTATCCAATAGATTTGCTTAAAAAACACGAAAATTACACTAAAACAAGAGCGTTTTTTAGCAATTTTCTACTTTTTTTCATTTTTATAGGAAATATAGGACGAATCCGAGGCCAGAACTTTTTCTATTCAGGAGAAAATTACATTATACGAACAGATGTAGAGTGGCGATTAAAAATTTGATCTCTTTATAACTCTTCAATAAAACGTCCGATTTAGCTCAAATTTTCAGAGTAGACATACAACAACAAGTTGTATGAGTGATAAAAGCTTCAGCTCTTAATCATTTTCTATTCGGAAGAAATTTACATTATACAAAAAATAAAGAGCAGTAACAACTTTTTGAAAATATTTTCGGTATTGTTTGTTGAAAAGCAGAATGTTTTATTTATGTATTTTGGTGTAAAACACTCAGGAAAGTGTTCGCTAGATTCAGCATGAAAAATGTATCCGATTACTTACATTTTATCAAAAAAATATTTCCATGAAAAATCGACTCTTACCTTCCTCCAGCTATTTTTTTATAGTTTTACCCTGCGGTTCCCTACAGCTCGAATTTTCATGCAATTTTTTTTGATAAAGTGTAAGCGATCAGATGCAATTTTTCACGCTGAATCCAAAAATGCTTCTCTGGGTGTTTTGCACCACAATAAATAAATAAAAAAGCAAATCTTCATTGAAAAATGAAGCAACACTATCGACAACAAGAAAAAATTGAATTTTCTGAGAATTTTCTTTCAAAGAAAGGATTTAAAATTTTTCAATATGGTTAATCTTGTAGAGCTCGCTGAGCTCTATCAAATCATGTAAAAATATATCAAAAAACAATTTAGCGCGAATTTCGAATTACTCGCATTTTAAGTGAAAAAATCGCAAATTTGTACAGCTCATATCTCCCTTAATAATCAATAAAGTGTTGGGAAATTTTCGGTGTATACTACAGGCATAGAGTATAATAAAATGCACTACTCAAAAGTTGTTTAGGTTCACTTTCAATTTTTTTCGTCGATCGTACCAAAAAGTTGCAATTCACTCATATACGTATATATATATATATAGTTTTTTTTAAACAAACAAAGAAAAACATTATTCGCAGTGAAGTTTTTCAAGAGCATTAATAAACATGAAAGTTATTTTAAATCATTAGCTGGTGTTAGATTGATTCCGAATTTTATCGGTGCATTATTTTGTTCATTGTCACCGCAAACACATTGACAATTCAGACGATATTCAGGCATTGTAATATATTCTTGAATATCGCGTAGAAAATCTAATGAACCATTTTGACATTTGGAAATTTCTTTACTTGCATCGCAACAACATTTACAGTCAACAAATGAAACATTAAAATGATCTTTTAAATAGCCATTTAATACGTTTGATGTTTCCGGTTTCTGATCATTTGTAGTAGATGTTTGTTGAGGTGATGAAACATTTTTTGAGCTTGATATACAATTCATAATCAATTAAATAATATGTCAAAAGAAATTAACGCGCCTGAAATCACTCTTTTTGCTTTTGTTTAGGCTTCCATGTTAAGTACACGTGATGGACCATTCATCCAAGTAGGTCGACTTAATCTGTCTAAATATGCACAAAATCAGGCGATAGCTCGATTACTTTTTGAACATTTATTCTATCATGCGAATGATCTTCGAACGGTATAACTTAATAATAGATGAGAGAATGATACTATTTGCTTTCTGTAAATAGGCTCTTCAATTAGCTACACTTGCTAATGAAGTAACAGTAAATAAAGATTGGTGGTGGTTAGTACAACTTGGAAAATGTCAGCATCGGTAAATATCTATTTGTTTTGTCGACTATAAAAACTTATTTTCGATAATTTTCAGTTTAGATATGTTGCGTGATAGCGAAAAACATTATTTACTTTCACTTGAAATCCAACCTATGGTTGACACATATTTATATTTAGCTAAAATTTATCTTCGACTTGATCAACCATTACTTTCTATAAGTAAACTTCAAGAAGGTTTAGAAAAATTTCCTTACGAACCATTTTTACTACAAGCTATTGCACGCATTTATGAAGTATGTCGAAACTTTCACGAAAATTAATCAATTTTTTTCCTTACAATTTTCATTCGTAGGGTCTTAATGATATGACACAAAGCGCCGACAATTACCGACAAGTACTAAAATTAAATAATATAAATATCGAAGCCATAGCATGTATCGCTGCAAATCATTTCTATAATGATCAACCAGAAATTTCATTAAACTTCTATCGTCGTCTTTTACAAATGGGCGTAACAACAGCGTCCATATTTACAAATGTCGCATTATGTTGTTTTCGTGCGCAACAATACGATATGATTGTCACTTGTTTCTTAAAGGCCTTAGCAACTGCAACGATCGATGAAGAACGAGCCGATATTTGGTATAATGTCGGCGAAATGGCCTTAGTATATATCAAAATATTCTATAACTTAATTGAACAAATTTTTTGTTTTTAGTATACAGCAGATACTTTATTTGCAATTCAGTGCTTTCGTTTAGCACTTGTTTTCAATAATGATCATGCCGAAGCGTATAATAATTTAGCCTTAGTAGAAATACAGAGAGAAAATTATCAAATAGTAGAACCATGTGTTTTATATGTTTAATATAAAATTTAAATGAGTATTTCTATTTAGGGTCGCAGTTATTTGCAAATTGCTCAAAGTCTTGCACCACATATGTTTGAACCATTTTATAATTTCGCTAAAGCAACATATCAAGTAAATAGAATTAAATCTACCAACTGGTATTAACATTTCCGTTTTTATTAGAAAAGTGATTTTCAAAGTAGTTATCGTGCAATCAACAGTTCACTGGAACTATACAAAAATCATTCGGATTCAAAACAAATTTTCGATGAACTTAAAAAAATGCTTGCCGAGCTTTAAAGTTTTTTCCTTTGTTCGTAATAGATGAAAATATTCAAAAACGAAAACGTAACATTTGTATTCTAGTGGCTTGGACCGTCGAACGGAAATAGATATGCGTCGTTTTTATTATCTATGAAAACATCTGCTGCACTGATTTGAAAAGATGAAGGTTAATGACACTATTTTTTTAGTCTTCAACATGCTTCAAACACCTCCTGTGCTAACATGAATGACTACTTGTATTATTGCTAAAATGTATTCTCGCACAGGATTCAATCGAATTGTGTAGCCTAAACTCGTACTCGCTTATACGATAGAATAATTCAAGACAAAAAAAACGATCAGCTGATTGATTCGTCTACTAATCAATTTACTTTTTCTAACTACGGTCAGCTGACACATCGAAATATAATTTTTCACTGACAACAATACAGAAAAGAGCTTTACTGCAAAATGTGCAAACGATGATTTATTTGTTCTACGAAATCATGATGTCACCAAAATCGACGTAGACACTTTTACATTGAATTCTGTATTCAAGTAAAAGTTAAGTATACATTTTCATCAATCAAAATCACAATGGCTTCATATTGCCTATTAATAATATGCGCATGATTCTACTTTGATTTTCTTTTCATATCGTACGATACTTCGTATAACAAACAATAATTTATTATTTATCGAGTCTAATCAACTCTTGCAGTTGATGTCGATTTATCACAATTCGATTTATAAACCAAAGTGAGCAAAGAGCAAGGACAAAACTTGTTACAATATATGAAAGTGTCGATTTAAATATTAACATAATATAACCCATAATAAGTGAAGAAATGATTTGCGATGCAAAATAAGTACTATCGAGTATGCCTAAAATAGTGCCAATGCCACGTGTTTGTATAACAGGATTATCTGCAAAATAAATCTAAAAATTTCAAAACAAAAACAAAGAACCGAATATAAAAATTGCTTTTCTCCCTATTACTTCTCGATTCGCATGATATGTCATAACAAGCGTATAAGGTATGGATGTTAATGATGCCATACCAAGACCAGATAAAGATGCCATTATATTAACAACAATTATATTTGTTGATGCATATATAACCAGCATCGATAAAGCAAAAACAAGCATTCCAAATGAAAATACTAAATGAATACCAAATTGATTGATTAAAGGCTTCAGTAAGGGAGCATATAAAGCACCAACAATACAATGAAATAATAAACCATAGGAAGCGGCACGTACGCCTTGATCATATCTAATACGTTCAATAGATAATTCATCAGCGCCTGGATCACCTTTATAAACGGTTTGACCAACGAAATCAGTAAAAAATAAATTAAATGTCATTATAGCTGACCTAAATCGTTCGATCAGTAAAAATATATCAAATCACTTAGACAAAAAGAAATTCACAAACCATGAACAACATTCAGCAAGTGTTAAACGACGTAAAACAAATGGCATTGTGAAAATAGTTTTAACTGAATTTGATACTGTAGAAAAAGCATTTTTTACAAATTTTAAAGGAAATAAATAATCTAATATTGATGTGTCAGTAGGCTGTATTTGTTCATCGAGATAATCGTAGATTTTTTCGTTAGCCGAGATTAAAGTAAAACAAAGTGTTATTGAAAAAAATAACAAAATAACAGCAAATGCCAATTTTTCTTGTCCTTGTAAATAATTACTAAGAAATGAGTCGGTCCAATCTGTCGCTGTTATTAAATAACCTAAACAACCACCTATAAACGAACGATTTTAGTTGAATTTTTCAATTTTCAATAAAATTCTATTTACCAAATGATGTCATGAATGAGTAAACAAAAAAACATGAATTTTCTTGCGGTGTACCTTTGCATACATCGTAAATTAATGATTCACATGGATTAAAACAGGCTTGTGCAGAAAAATCAAATAGAACACAAGTGATGACTAATAGACAGAGACCAAGTTTTGGTGAATGAAACAGTGTACCTAAAATATTGAGATTAAAAGTTAAATAGTAAATGATACTTTTTTTTCTTGTTATCAATTATTTTACCAATGGCTTCACTCTGTGGAATTAGTATAAGACAGAAAATGATTGTCGTACAAAAGCCGAGTATAAACGGTCGTCGTTTACCAAAACGAGAACGACAACGATCGCTTGAATGACCGACAACAGGACAAAGAAGGAACCCTAATAAAGGACCACATCCCATTAACCAAGTCATTGATGATTCGGAAATTCCTGCTTTGAGTAAAATAGGTGGAATATAAGTAAATGCAGACGCCGTACAGAATTCTAATCCGCATACAAGCGACGTAATGACGAATAAATGAACTATATCATAGTTATAAATTGATTGTAAATAATTCATGTTCATAAAGTGCCCATGAAATTCATGAGGTAGTTGTTATTTACTGTTAATCACAAGGTCATATTTGGCAAAAAGAATGAACGCAGCTACTAAGTGTCTTATGCATGTGAGTATACACGGTATGTTTTTTTTTCTTCTTCTTCTTGTGTTCTATTGCAAATATAGATTTATGAGTATGATGCGGTCACTAAACAGAAAAAGAAAAGTTGCTTGCCAGCGAGTATAAGAATGAAAGGAGAGCAACAAACAGGTCATAACTCACTGATCAGCGAGGAAATGATGATAAAAATGCATTACCAATGAGAAGAGAATACAGCCAATGGGCTCTATTTATACTCTACAATTATTTCTTTCTTCCCGTCTCATACGTTAGAACATCAGTATATCTACAATTGGTTCGACGAGAACTAATAGACACAGCTGCTGACTCCACTATGTATTCATACAGATTCTTGCTTTGTTCTTCTATTGACTTTCGTCGGACTTGTTTAAATATGTTATCCTTTTAAACGATAAACATTCCCATAGGAATAAATCCGCAAGAATAACGACTAAAACAATCCTATCAAGTGAATTTTTGTCTTTAACTTAACGATAAAACAAATTTATTAAAATATCAATCAGGTTTGGTAGCGAATAGCAGCACATGTTGCTTGAATTTATAGTCAAAGACATGCATCGAGATTAAGAACAAATACAGTATGACTGTAATAAGATATGTTCATGTCGTTGAATACTATACAAACGAAACACAAACTACTGCTCTAACGTATAATAAAACGCATTCATGAAAAATTTCGATTTGACCGATCTAATAATGACGATAAACAAATATTAAAATATGACTAATTGAAAGTATAAGTGATGCTTTTTAATACCATAAAACGTCTACTATCATATTGAAATATTCCGTTATAATTATGGCTTTGTATTAATTGCAAAATACCGATGAACAAAATGTTTTCATATTCGAATTAGAACTTCAAATATAACAAGGAGTAAAAATGTTATACGAGATTTCATTTCATCATTATCAATTCCATGGAATTAAATAACATAGGATTAGGATAGAATCCGAAAAAACAAGTACCCACACTTGAAAATTCTCAAGCAAACGCTTATTTACGATTCTAATGCATCAGAAGTCATTGTGACATGCCGCTGGACTAATATGAAAACCTTGCCTTCGAAAATAATCGTTTTATTTTTGTTCAACTATTTCTCTTAACGCTTTGTTATTTACGATCATTGCCTCTATGAAAATTTTTGTCTGTATAAATATCTACGTAGATAAAAAAAAGGAATGGGCTGAAATTTTTAGTTTAAACATATAAAAACAAAAACTAAGATAATTTCTTCGAAATCTTGTTGATAAGTTCCAATAGTACTTTTTATTAGCGTATCTTCACAGTAATTGTTGTCAGACGTATGATGCAATATGTCATAGTCAAGTATTGAATTCGATAATATGTACGTAATCATAATATGTCATCAAGCGAACCAAATAAGCAATCATAGATAACTTATTATTAGTACCATAATGAAAATTAGTAAATGATAGACTGATACTAAACTATCAAGAGCAAGAGGATTAAGTTGATCGAAATTTTCTAATAATTCTCTATGACAACATATATTATACATTCATTTCGTGCGAGAATCGTACGTTGTATATTATAATGTAAGGTCGAAACCTTCCGCGAGGTTAAATATACGCTCGATCTTGTTGAATCAATTTCAAGTACAAGAATATTTGAAAGTAAAAACATGTCTTGAGATATTCTTTCAAAATCCTTCTCGCTTTAGTCGCATTGATAGTTGAATGCGCATTCAGTAACAGCTAAATTTCCTGTTTTAAAACTGGTCTTGTATCAAAAATATTAAAACATAGACAACGATGAAATCTTCTTGTAATAATCGGAAGCGTTATAACGACCAAATCCATATTATGAAAGAAAGATGAATGATATAGGAAATGACGAGACGATTCGCAAACCAATAAATTAATCTTCGGCAACTGCTAAGTACAGGAGCATATGTTCTATTTCAAACATGATAGAAAACAATTCATCACGTTAGAAACTCGGTCGTCCACAATATGGACTTCTATACCGAATCTATCCGCTGAAATTTGTATATATGACATCATAATAAGAATGATATGCCTTATGTCATGAGTATGCTTATTGTAATCAGATCCGCAGTAGCGCATACAAATGAGAATTATATATGAAAGGATTTCTTCAGTTACAATTTTTTCGAATGTCATGCCTATCATATTATTTTTCTTTTCAAAGATGACGATAGGTACAAAAATTACAACGTTCTTTGAATTTTTGGATTTAAAGACAAAACATCAGCATGGAACTTTTTTTTTATTTAATAAATTGCTGTTAGCAGACATTAAAGAATATCTGCATTCGATTTCAAATTATGACTATGACTCGATGTAGACTAGAAAAGGTCTTCCGAGGACTCGGACTGAAGATTGCAGGCGTTCTAATCTCCCCATAATAGGACAAAACGTGAAATTAAAAATGTTTCGTTTTGAGTATTTCCGGAAACGCCCTGTTCACAATAAAATTTTAATTAAAATAGTGATAGCTGTTCATTGTGACCTACTTATATGCATCGTATAAGGGTCAAACAGTATGTGATAATTAACCATTTTGCGTTGCTTATAAAAAAAAGAGAATAATGCGAACGAATTATGAACTAGACTCGCATCAATTAGTAAGATTTTTTAATTATCCTTATAAATATATTCCGATCAAGGTCACTAAACTACTTTAGCTTTGAAAACAAAATTGTTTTTATTTAAATATACTTGTACAATCTCTTCATTCCTGCTGTGCTCATTCAATTGAATCAAAATTTCAAGTGAATGACGATGATCAAGAAAGCAATCGAATATTCAATGACTTTCACAGCAAGTGATTTCCGTCAACGATTAACTACTAATCAAATCATCGTAGTCGGTAGGAAAAAAATACAAAAAAAAGGACACCAGTAGGAGTGAATCTCTTCATCAACAAGACTCTTCAATAACTGTTGTCACGTTTTCTTCTTTTCAAAAGAATTATCATCAAAGAGTGAAATAAACGAATTAATAAATACCGACTGCTTCTTCTTTTTTTTATTGCATATTACATACAACAATCAGATCAAGACAGAAAATTAACGTAAATTGATTTATATCTAATAGTTCAATAAATCGGATAAGACAACAATCTTTTCTTGGCTGCTTAAAATCTCATTTTAATAAGAAATAAATGTGTACAGTATCCATTTGTGTGTCTACATTCAATACGATTGACGTAACAAACATCTAGTGAAAACAACAAGTCACTCATTCGTTTGTTTAGCATATATTGAACAAGACTAACAAAAAAAAAGTCATTCTCGATATTTACTTGACATGATTCAATTGTCAAGTTTGTGTACTGACCGCTCTTTCTATTTTCACATCGATATATCATATATATAAAAAAAGGCAAAAAAAAAGAGTAACAAGTATGACAATAAACGACCTAAGGCTTCATCATTCTTCTCTCTCTCTCTCTCTGTGTTCTCTTCTTGATTTGTTCACTGCTTGAGAAATAATTGTTCGAAACAACACTGGATTAATAATAAAAGTCATGCGTTTCTCTCACATATATCTATCTATACGTAGATGTTTATAAGTATGAGTAAATACATCCAGCTAGCCATTGTACATTTGATGAATTATTGCCTTTTTCTTTAACATCAAGAGAGAATGGCAAGTCTTATCTATCCTATATGGTAGACTAACAGGGAAGAAGAAGACGTAAATCATCATCGACTTCTAATGGTCATAGCGTTCATATTATATTTGTGTGTTGATTAACGAAATGAATGATATCAGTATACATCTGATAAACTTTATTTTTGAGAGTCATCGTCTGTTACTTCCTCTGTTGATTGTGTACGCACGCAAATAGAAGAATGAGACGAGCACGAGATAAGATCGATGACAAGTCAAGTCTTTTTTTTCCTTGTTGGTATGCGCTTCTACACACACATAAATTTTGTCTGACCGATCATAATTCATGTCACTCGTGATTTGAACAGGTGAGTGAGTAATAGATACAATTGTTCATGCATATATGTACATATGACCTCTTCGATCTTCAATTCAAATTCCACTTGATTATATTTTGCCTCACTTGAATTCACTATCATTATGATATAAGTGAGCAAATCATTTCAGTAGTAGACAAGTTCAATGATAGAATGAGATCGATAGATAGGTAGATATGCATGCATATGAAGACGAAAGTGTGCACATCTACTGAATTTTTATCTTTCCGCTGTTTCTGATTGACAAGGGTCATCGGAAACTTGCGGCACCCTACAGATACTAGTGGTCGTCGTCATCATCATCACGATGATCATGATCGAAGAGAGACTATTCTCTTCATTTGATATCTAATTGATTGAGCCATGTCTGCTACTTCACAATTAAGTAGATATCCTGATGATGTGAGTATTGCAAAGGTCATGTGCCTCTTTGCTAACGTAATTATTATGCTTCATCAATACTCATCGTTCCTCTCTCTCTCTCTCTC
>OENM01001262.1:16477-29320 GCA_900239745.1 Rotaria magnacalcarata | reverse complement strand
TATTTTTTCTGAATTTGTTTTACGATTAGTCTTCTTCTTGCTTATTCGTATAAAAATGTCAACAACAGGTGTTCACATGATAATTGACTGTATATATTCTAACATGAACAAAAGTTACAAGCGCTGAACTAATTTGACAAGCTAACTATACTTTCTTCTGCTACTTATTGAGAACGTGTGTGTGTTTCCTAATGCACATCTGCATAACAGTGATTACGTAGTTGAATCTTCTTTCCTTCGATCGCATCTGTTTATAATACTTGAAGCTATATTATGTATAGTAGAATATCTCTCATACAGTTCATTTGACAACAACAGGTAATTGAATAAGAGTGTTGATTCGATCTCTTATTGAGATAGAAGTCTTGTCTTGTTATATTCATGCCCATATTTCAAATAAAACCCGCAAGCTATTGGACAGACTGAACATAATCGACATTATTCTTTTCTTTTCTTTTTCTATGGGAGCGCACGAGAGAGAGAGAGAGAGCGAAATGCACAAATTATCGTTTCATCATCACTTTCCTTCTTGATTCTATAATATAATAGATCGATAAAAAAGAACGACCATTCATTTATATTTTTTAGACTTTGATAAATGTATAACATTCTATTGATCATCGTCCTTTATTTTCTCATACATCAATGTAAGTTTATTTCCTCATATCTCGAATTAATATATCGTTTTTCTCTTCTTTAATAGCTTTCGCAACAATGCGTGTGGAAAACATAACAGTAACCCAGGGTGAAAATGTTCGTTTTCACTGTCAATTTCCATCGGATATTTCTTTCAATGAAAATATAATACAATGGAAAAAAATTCGTTCAAGCGAAGACAATATTCTTATATCAATCAATGGAAAAGTTTCGAGAAAATACGAAAAAACCTATCAAACGATTTTAGCCGATCGATCGAGTTCATTCGATGTATTACATGTCACTAAAGAAGACTCAACGACATATATTTGTCAAACATTTGAAACACAAACAATACTCTGTCAATATAATCTTGTTGTACTTAGTAAGTACTAGTGAAGAATAGTAAAATAATAACAATCTGTTAATTTTGTCTACAGTTAAGCCCGAGGCACCATCATTAACAGTCAATAAAGAGAATATTGAAGAGTATCAAGCTGTTACATTGACATGTTCATCATTGAATGGAAATCCTCCGCCTCAATACACATGGTATCGCAATAGCGTACTTGTCACGTATGATTATACTCAATTCTATTTTCTTCCACTTTTTTCGTTCCGTTGTTTATTTCCAGTTCATTGGATGAACAAGTGATCACAACGAATAATAATTCAATATATACATTTAATGTAACTCGTTTTGACAATAATGTGCTATATGAATGTCAAATCTGGAATCAAGCACTTACAATACCGCTTCGTATTGAACAATATTTACACGTTAAATGTAAGCACAGACGTAAAAAGCGACAATCACCATATGCTCATCTTTTCTTTTTATTTATGCATATGTAAATAGATCGGCCATATGTGAATATACTTGACGAAGCAACAATATTCTCAAGTGAAAAAAATCTCATAAGAAAAATAATCGGTATTGAACAGCAACAGTTTAATTTAACGTGCCATTATGATGCAAATCCATCGCCAACATCTATCTATTGGCTAACGAATGGAACCACAATTGTTAGCCGTAAGGAAAATTGAAAATGATCTGTTCAATGTAGACTTAATAAAGAAGAACACGAGAAGGATGCCATACAAAACTTGAGTGTCATTAAAAGAAATTGACGCCTCCTTCTGTTTAGGAGCTGTTTTTTTAGTGAAATTTTTAATGAAATAGAGAAGTACTGGGACTACAACTTACATTCTGAAAAAACTCGATCGGAATGTTCGGCGGAGATATCCAATGTCCAAACGAAGTTGATATCGGTATTATGCTGGCGGCGTGGAAATTTGATATATCAAAAATAGGAGCGTTCTTTTCGGCGAACAGTCTAGCAATGCTCTAAGAATAATCTATGATTTGAATTTTATACGAGAATCTTTTCAGAGTTACCTTTCAGTGATTGACTACACAACTAGTTTCGTATTTTATAGGTGAAAAATTGGTTTATATACCACGATTAAGATCTGAACAAAGTGGTACTTATACATGTGTAGTAGAAAATTCGATTAGTAAAGTGAATCAATCGGTTTATCTCGATGTACAATGTAAGTCTACATGAAAATAAATTCAAATCAACATTCTTGTCAATATAGATCCACCTCGTGTTCGATCTATCTCATCCCGTATTCGAGTAAATTGTTCCGATTCGGTTGTACTTCGTTGTTTGGTTGATTCAAATCCATCGCCCTATAAAATCGTATGGCTGAAAAACAACACCGAAATCTTTCGTGATTATCAATTAGCTGATTTATATCTTACTCAAGTCGAACGTAATCATTCAGGTGTATACACTTGCGTCGTCTACAATCGTTTTCATAATAATCAAACAAGTAATAGTTCACATGCAATAGAACTTATTGTACAAAGTCGACCGATTATTGAAACAACATATTCTAAAATAGCAGCAGAAATTGGTCAATCAGTCATGTTGACATGTCGAGTCATTGGCCTACCGAAACCGAATATTATTTGGAAATATAATGAACAAATCATAGCATGCAATGAAATAATCAATGATATGTGTTTTTTACATTTTTCAAAAATAGCAGCCAACGATTTCGGAACCTATCGATGCGTAGCCGAAAATCTATTAGGACAAGAAGAGTGGAGTTATACGATTGTATCTCGAGGTAAACCAGAAACACCGAAGCATATAATCGTATTAGATACTACGTCGTCATCATTTAAAATTCAATTTACTCCGTCATTCGATGGAGGCAGTGGATCTCAAGAATTTGTAATTCAAGTAACTGATTCAACAAATCAATCAATTATCACTCAACAAAACATACCTTTCAATACTTACGAATATTATGTCAAAGGTAGAAAACTTCGGACTACACAGGAGTTGATAATTATGAATAGAATATGAAATTTTATTCTATTAATTCATGTCATAATGGACTATCGATTTTTCTTTGAAGGTCTAAATGAATCAACTTTGTACAAGTTTCGTATGAAAGCAACAAATCAGTACGGTGACAGTCTTTGGAGTAATGAAACATTTGTAACAACAAGTGAATTTATTGTTACACCAGACGGTATTTTGTGCTTTTGTCTTTCGTTTCTTTTTTTTTAATATAATTTAATTTTTTGGTCTCGATTAGATTTACCACAATTATATGTTGTATCTTATAATCCGCGAGATCATTTACTTCAATTTGATTATTTACCTGATAATTCTCGCACGCCAAGATTTACTGACGAACAACTATGTTTAAATATACGTCAATCATTAGATAGAAAAATTTATCAAGCGATCCCACAATGTTTAACAATATTAAATCGTCGTGTACGATGGAAATTAGAAAAAGAATTTTCTTATTTTAAATTGTCAACTTGTTCTAAGAGACATCAACATGTATGTGGCAAAGAAATTGAAATGAATGAGGGTAAGTTTGCCTGCCAAACTGTTTGTCTCTAGACAAAAATCGAATTCTCTTTTTTTACTAGAAATGAAAGCGCGAAATTCAACGCCAATGCTTATTGGTATTTTTGTCATGACAAGTTTTCTTATGCTTATTATTGTAATTTTAATTGTAATTATTTGTGCTCGAGCTAGAAAACATCGATTAAAGTCGAATGTAAATAAATGTAAGCGCTATATTTGACATTGCTACTGTATAAAAAGAAAAACGAAATTTCTTTTTAGTTGGTATGATTACTGCTGACAAAGGTGCTCGACCGTGAGTATAATTTAATGGCAAAAACGAAACATTTAAATTTAATGTAATTTAGAATTATATCTGAACCACGACTTCAAAAGCCATATTTACTCTATGTTAATGCGAATACTATTTCATCTCCATACAATTACGATTATCAGCAAACAAATATTTCCAAGTCACGCTCTCATTCCAGTAAGTTCATAATTTTATTTTCTTAATTATCTTTATTGAATGAATTAGGTGACATTATTATTGCAGAGCCAACAAAAGATGAAATTCAATGTAAATATTTTTTTCTATTTGTTTCCAATGAAAATTTTCTAGGATAATTTTAGATGGAGGCGCCGCTCGTACTGCAACGATTCATACATCGCCTCATTGGAGTCGTAGTAATTCTCGATCGGGTTCAAATCCATCATCAGAATCGAGTTGTATAACTCAAAATACGAACATAATGTATGGTCACAATGAATCGCATCCGAACTCGAATCCAATATTAGTATCTCACTATGGTTTTCCCCCGATAATTTCTCCTGTACAACAAAGTTCTTCTTCAAGCGGAAATTCTACACCGAATCGTATGAAAAAACTTTTCTATGAAGTAGTTGTTTAGCAGTAGACTGTGATATTTTGTTCATATGTTTCATTTTGATTTCAATGTATTGGAATATAAGACAAAAAAAAGAAAGGAAAAGGAATAAAATATAATTAAAAGTTTGCTTTTCTCTCTCTCTCTCTCTCTCTCTCTCTTTCAAGATGTAGTATAACCAGTTGGTTGTGTTCGACGTAGTTCTCTTAATGTAACAGCACGTCGAAGACGTTCAATAATTCTTTCACTTGATTCATGTAATCGTGTTATTTGTTCAATAGCTTTATAACCTCGTCCGCCTTCTAAAACTTGACTCATATTAAAGACAATTATTTCAAGTGGATGTAAGGCGGTATAAAATTCAGGTGGATTATTTCCATAACCTTCAGCTGCAACAGCTATAAATTCACATACGCGATGGATATGTTCAATGTATTTCACCATTTCATATAGATGACGTAGAACAGATTCACGTTTATCAATTTGCGATTTTATATGAGTAGAAGTAAATAATGTTCCTTTTTCTAATGGTATTGTACCAAGTAGACGTTTAGCATTGTCATTTAGTTTAGATTGAACTTGAAACGCGCGTTGATGCCGATGCGAAATTGCCGCATAATAATGACGTCGTGATCGACTGTGGTGTTTAGCTAAAATTTCTTCTTGTATTGGTGCAGCTTCTTTTGGACAACGAAAGGTTCCATCTGTTGCATTGTGATCTTTCCAATAGGCTGTACAACTCCAACAGAATTGAGCACCACATGAACATGTCATATGATTACAACCACCTAGATAAAAAGAAAAGAGAACAATATAAATTGAACATTATAAAAATGAAATAACCATTTTTTTCAATAAAACTACGGCATGATACACAGTTTCTTCCTTTGACTTGAACTATGGCATCATAATCAGATATAAGATCACCATTTCGAAATACTTCATCCATATATATACGATATGCACTACATGTTGCCGGAAAATGTGTTTCTTGTTTACAGTTGGCACAAAATCGATGACCACAACGACAACGTACATTATCACCAAGTGAATCAATCACTTGAACAATATTTGAACATGATTTAGCTGGACATTGTACATAGGAGCGAGATAAATTTACGAGACATTTTTCTAAATTACGTTCATAGATGTTCATACAACGTACATTGGCCAATGATAGCATGGTACCTATAGAATAAGTGAAGCGTTTAAAAATGAAAATTATATTTGAATAAGATCTAAAATTCTCTATCATTTCTATTTTGAATATTTATTCTATTCCTATAGGAAATCTTACCAACATCAACCATTGAACAACAATTCCATTCCGGACAGAGAACAACACCGACACGTTTAATCGAATTTTCAATATATTGCCTCCAACAATCATCACATAACCAATGTGCACAAGTTTTCAATGCAGTCATAGGAATGGTTTCATCCATATCACGGTAACAATTCGTACATATGTCTGGTTTAATTAGTTCATATTCATCTGTTGATACATCATTATTCAATTGTTGATTATTATCAATCAATGTTTCTGTTTGTGTTGGATTTTTATCCAACAATCGTATTCGACGAATTTGATTATTAAGAAATTCGCTCTCACTTAATTCATTATCTTCATCATTTTTAACGATTTTTCTTCGACTTAATTCCGCATCGATTGGCTTGAATGTATCGAATGATAGTGTTGTAATTAATTCAATTGTCCGTTCGATTATTTCATTTATTGTATAGATTGTTTCCAGTGAATTTTCAAATTCAAGTGGAATTGTTTCTGCATATAAATCCATGTTAAATCCAACTTGTACGCGCATAAAGTTTTCTTCGCTTGATATTTCATCATCTAAGATAAGAACAAGATAACAGTTAAGTATGCTATAAATTGGAAACAGTTGAAAATTATTTGGCCATTTATATGATTTCAAACGATCAGTTAGACAAATTAGATATTTTGTTGGATAACATTGTGCATGAATAAAATGTTTTCCGTAGGTTTTTGATAGATAATCAATAGTTAAACTAGTTTTTGTTATTAAAACTGGATTAAACGATACAGACATTAAACCACGATGATGATGATGAATGTCTTTCGGTGGAACGCTTTTCTAAATTTGCAAAAATCATAAAACAAAATGATAAAAACAAAATTTCAAAACAAACCGTTTGAAGATAAACAGCTTTGTCACGATTATAGAGTTTTTCTTCTCGACTTATTTGTCTATGAATTTTTTTCGCGTGTTTTGCTCCATCAATATCATCAAGATAATAACGTGATGCTTTTGGATCAAATTTATTTACTGTTACTAAATTTTCACTTATCGTTGAGATTGCAATAGCGTCTTCTGTTGTTACAATAGGAATAAAATCAGTTAAGTGTAATTTATTCGGATTTTGTGATGTATAAGCCTAGAAATGAAATCATTAGAGTTCAAGAATAGGAAGTTATCGAAAGTTTACCGATGCTATGAATTCATCATCATCATCATCAGAAGTTGTTTGTTCGTTATCGTCCTCTAATTGTTCGACAATATCCATACGTTCTTTAACCTGAGTAAATTTCGAACGTTGAGTACTTGCTACAGTTCTTTTAGCTACAATTAGTATACTCTAGTTTATATAGTAGATGAAAATCGTTTTTTTTTATGCAACTACCTTTCGTGTCATGTTTTTTTCGTATATTAACTAATTGTTTTTCTCTTGGTGGTGGTACAACAGCATAGTAAGTAACATCAGCAGTATTAAGCTGTTGATTATTATCGTCGGTAGCATTCACACTTGCTGTTGGACGATTTCGTAATTTTGATGTAATTGATTGATCTTGCATATAGGTTTTTTTCGGTACTTGTATACGTTGTGGACCTGTATTACTCGCAATACTAACACAATTAGCTTGTTGTTCGGTATTATGAAGTTCATATAGACGATATTTTATTTTCTGATTGTGTTTTAGACGTCGTCGAACACTTTTCTTTTTTTGCATAGGATTTCTTCCGTTCTGTTCCGAATCAGATCGTACATCGAGTTCATCGTCTGACGATGAACTTGATTGATAAGGTAAATTTCCATGAAAATCATTCAAAATTTCCCACCGTTGCTTTTTATTTAATGAATATTCAACTTGAGGTTGGTCAATACCGAATGGATCTTTTTGATCAGCAGATTTTTCATTGTTATTCTTCCATATGGCATGTATATAAGATTTATTAGATGGTTGCCGCGGATTATGATGTAGAAAAATGCTTTTGCCACCGGCCGTTATACGTTTCGTTGGTCGTAAATTAGGTTTCTCGTCATTATTATTATTATTCGAAGCCATTGAAAATTAAATATTAACTATACAAATCTACGCACAAAATAAATCGCACGAGCACGATATTGCGCTTGTTTTTATACCCCTAGTAGGAATGATGCACGTGAGTATTTGCATCAATCTTTTATGTTATTGAGAAATGCTGTGTTGTCATATAGTGTTTTGATCCTGTCATCGTGCCTTAAAAAATAATTTAAGCACGTGATTTGTAAAAGGTGAAGATTCGTCATCTGCATTCATTAATTGAAAAATGTTTTTTTTTCGTGAAATTTCTCCAGTAAAAAATAAATAAATATACTTTTTTTCTTATAAACAGAGATTCCTATAGAGAGAGAAAATGACGCGTCTCGTCCGTCATGTTCCGCCCTCTGTCTAGTGAAACATATGATTGCCTTTATTAAGAACATAATAAATGACAGACAGGCAATTGTCTTGTTTTGCTATTACTACTACCGAATAGAGTCTGAATAGCAAATTTCAACTGGTTGCAATTACTAAGAATATTTCTTTTTCGCCTGTTACATCCTATTCATATATAGTGGTCATGCTATCGAGGATTACAATCGTTCAAGCATTGCAATTCGATTATTTATTTTAAATTTAGATCCAATTTTTGAAAATGCAATCGACTCCATTTTCTACTTCGACAACTACCTCGTGGATGACAACGAGTAATTCAAAGTAAATTAAATTATTTCGTTTAATTTAATTTGAATAATTTGAATTTTTCGTTTAGTGTAAATACAAATAATTCGAGCTTTTGGTCAAATGGAAGTTGTAGAAAACGTAAAGTAGCTGCAACTGATTTGGATGAAAAGTAGAATATAAAATTTTTTATGCTCAAGAAATAATTTTTGTTTTCGTCATTGATAAATAGAATCAATCCAAAAATATTTGTAACAGAAGAAAAAATGGTTAAAGAGATGCGGACACTATCATTAGATCTATTACCTCCAGATACCAACAACGTACAAGTATCAGCTGACGAGTTAATCGATATTTATTATATATATATATATTTTTTTGAAATTTAGTTCTTTTTTTACTTTAGTTTTGTTGAGTCGATTGTTGATGATGTACAAACTAATAATAGTGACGATGATGATGATGATGATGATGGTGAAAAAGAAAAATGTTCTGAAGAAACACGTTTTGAATTACATAAATTATTAAAAGAGAGTTTAAAGAATGATGATTTGCAAGATAATTTAATTAGCAAACTGTGTGAAATTGAACGGTACAGTCATTTTTTCGATTGTGTTTATTCTATTGAATTCATCTAAACTGTATATTTAGGAAAAAATTAACCATGCAGCTAGTACCTTATATGCCAATTCATCCAGCGCAATTGAATAGTGAAAACGTCACAACAGATAATAAAACCAAAGAACTCGAAGAAGATAAAATGATTGAAAATCAATTTGCATCGTCTGTTAGCTGTGATGAAGAAATTAAGAATGATGGCCATCTTTTTAAAATTCCATCAATACCAACACTTTATACAGTCGAAGAACCACCATGTGATGGTGTTCTAAAACGAAATCCAACAATGAAACGGTTCGAATAGTCTTCTTTTTTGCTATTGAGTTGAAGGTTATTTTATTTTGTTTATATAGAAGTTATTCTCAGTCCGATCAACAAAATAGTAGTCTATCAGTCACTGAATTGAGACCAGGCATGGATGATTTTTCAACTATTACTCAATCACAATCACCTTATTTTATTGTCGAACCATCTTCGAATGCGTAAGTGAACGGTTTCATCCCGATTGAAATTAGAAGGGATAAATTCACAAGTTAATTTTTTTTCTCTTTCATTTAGCCTATCGGAATCATCAAATCTTTCATCTTCATCGCTCTCATCTGATGGACCATCGATTCGAATATCAGAAGTTGCCTTTAATCCACCATCGAATAGTGAACTTTCTAGTGTAATCGATGATGATGTTGACGATGATATTGACATGCAGTCAGTTGCTTCATCGGATACAGGTGATAAAATGGATGATGAATAAATAGGGAAAATGAAAGCTTTTTCTAAACCATCATTTTTGAAAAAAGCATATTTCTGTGTCTGTGAATTAATGTAACAGATGTATTCGTTATTATTCGTGTAATATATTTTCAGATAGAATATTTCATTTTTTTTTAAATATTAACATCTGTGATAAATATAAGTAACAAATGGCATCACCTCCGATAACACAAAACCATAATAAAGACGCTAGTTCGAGTACAATATCTGAAATTCAAGCAGATCATCATGCACGTCAATTTGATATAAAAGTTGTACGAGATGCATTTTTAAATTGCATTCAACCAGATAATACACTTCTTCTTTCCGAATATGTTCGTGCTTATGATGAACTATGCGTGTAAGATTTTCTTCTTGCAAAAAAAAGACAAGAAATAATTTGGTTTTCATTTAGTTTTGTAGCTTCTCTTGGTCAGGTTTTTGAATGGGCCATAAAAGATCTGAGTAGTAAATTAATTATTCTTCAAGAATATCAACGAATCGATCCAGTCAATTATGAATCGATACAATCTATGATTGCTTATGAAGTTAAATCTGAACGAGTTAAAACAAGAGATACAAATCTACAAGTTAAATCAGGAAAAATTTTACCCAACGGCTGTCGAACATTATTAAGATTGCATCGAGCACTTGGCTTTATTTCATCATTTTTAAGTCAAATGCGTATAGCACCGGATGATGCAAGCTCAGCATCGATTGCGTGGAATGCTTATTCAGCAACACTTGGACATTTTCATTCATGGGTTATTAGACAGACGTAAAACTATCTCATAGCATTTGCACAGATATATATATTTCTTTTTCTTTAGGATACATGCTGCAATTACATTGACAGTTCCTAACCGTCAGACCTTACTCAATAAATTACTAATTAATCGAAGTCACGATGAAATCTACACATTTTGCGCTGATATTGTACAATCGTGCAATAAAGTCGAAAGTATTACACAAGAACTGTATGAATTAAATAACCTAACTAAATTACCATAATCTATATTTTTGTGTTCTGTTTTTAATATTCATGGCGGTTTTTGAATGTAACCAGTTCACCGTCGTTTTTTTTTAATTCCATTTCATTCATAATTCCAAATCACAAAATGTTGATTATATGGATTGAACTTATGATCTTAGCAACGAGCAAACGAATCTCATACATTGCAATAAACTTTGTTTACACCTTGTATGTCAAGAGGATATTGTCGTTCAATAATGTTCGATAGTATTGATTTCCTACAATATAAACCGAATGATGAACTTCCGCTCCGTCTAGTTTTTCTCTCATCGAGAATCATTGATTTAGCACTCATTCTTACTAGGAAAAAAATAGAATATTATTTTTAAACTGCGCTACAGCTTTATAGCAAATGCTTCCCCAATAGGTGAATTACATTTTACATGTGATAAGATGCATTCGTTTTTTTTTAAACACGAGGCTACTCATGCAGATTGTCGTTGCACGAAGACAGATGAGCACAGGAAAGAGGTTAAAGCAAGATCAGCACAAAAAAATTCATTGAGATCTATGCTTTCTGCTACATAGTTACAGCTTGAACTTGATATCTAACGTAACAACTAGATTAGATCATGGTTTTCCATTTAAAATGGTTAATGATATTGATTACTTGTTTACATAGATTCCGTAATGTAACTTTAGTCTATCAGTATGCGGCAAGAACAAAAATAAACATACAATCCTAATGAACAAGGATATATTGGCCTTTTAATCTGATGATATATGTGATGTCAACATGTTTATTCGATAGGAATGAAGTTTTCTATCAGATATAATCATTTTTCTATGTCTCAATCTACTGGTTCACTGGTATTTCCTTCTTCTCAGTCCATCAATGATAGTTTTTCTTGTAAAATATTAGAAAAGGCTAATTTCAATTATCGAGATTCTCACATAAATGCAAAGTGAATAGTGAACATCTAGTTTTTTCGTCGATACTTTCGTCTTCGTCTTCTTCTATTTTTGTTTCGCTTTTTATGACGAATTTCAAAACTGGTTTTATCATCATTGCGATGATAATCGTATATGTGAAAGAGTACTGGGTAGATAAGCCAAGCAAAACTGTAGAGTCGACCTTGTTGATCTGTCATATTTCCGTGATTATTCAGTTCTTCTTTATATGTGACATAAAACCACGCCGATGCTTTTTGTTCAACATAGATCGAATGTTTCTCATAGTAATCAGCAAGAACCAATTGATTGTGCCATGACAATTGTCGAGAAACTTTTTTCCAAAAATCGGGTTCGATATTCTCATCCTCCTTCGATAATTGATAAAATTCTTGCCAGAATATTTGAATATATCTAACAGAATAGAAAGGTTTTGGATTGAACCAAAGATATTGATCTCACTTACTTGTTGCGTAGAGATCGAATCGCATTCGTAATTTCATTACGTAATTCAAAGATTTTCCCTTGTTTTGCGTATTGTTTACTCATAAATTTTATTATGTAACCTGATATAATTTCACTTTCGCGATGTAAACCGTAATGTCTCATGATTCGTCTCACTAAAGTTGAAGAGAAATATGTCAGCAGCAGATCATATCTTGTATCCATAATACTCACATTCTCGGTCGTATTCTTCTTTCAATATTCGAGCATCAGCAATGTAAGACAAGTAACCATCAATGATTAATGTTCGATAAGGGAATGGCTTCTTATTGGGATCTTTGTTTTGATTATAATCGATTTTGAACTTTTTCACTTCATCGTACAATTGACCGAGGATCGAAGTTGACGAATGATCTGGTTTGTCTTTCTTCTCCATGAAATGAGGATAAGTCTTTGACTGAAGATCTTTAGTTAAGGTGGGTGGACGATTACCGGTTTTAACAAAATCCACAGCAATACTAGACATCAAAAGCACTTGAATTCTGAAAAGTTACGGTTAATTGCAAACCTGTGCATCTCAGCTAATTTCATACAATTTTTATTTTCAACTCCATATCGATCAGCTAGAGCTAAATGCCAATTAGCAATAATCCCCAGATTATCTGCTTTCATATATTCGACAAAGAAATGACAAATATCAGCAATAGTATAGGACTGTTTGGATGTGTTCGCAGCAGACTC
>OENM01001262.1:0-16451 GCA_900239745.1 Rotaria magnacalcarata | reverse complement strand
CATCTCAGCTAATTTCATACAATTTTTATTTTCAACTCCATATCGATCAGCTAGAGCTAAATGCCAATTAGCAATAATCCCCAGATTATCTGCTTTCATATATTCGACAAAGAAATGACAAATATCAGCAATAGTATAGGACTGTTTGGATGTGTCCGCAGCAGACTCGTTTGCTTGCCGTGCCTGATCACTGTAGCAAAAGGCTTTAAAATTGTCAGTAAAAATTAGGCGCGGATCCCAACTGATCCAAAATGTATCACCATCTAAATCACCACCAGCTAATTCTGCTGTCATTGATCTAGGACCGTCCATCGGAAATACGATGACATTTTTCAGTTTGTGAAGCTGAAGATTATCGACAGCTTCGTAACGACGTATATCGCCTATATAAAATTGATGTATAATAATGTAGTCTGAAAAATTCTACACAGACAAAATATTTCATTGTTTTTGCTAAATAACTTTTATCTCTTCGCATTTCGATTAATTATTCACGTAGATCATGAACAAATCCTTACCTGGATATAAACAGGGATTTCTTGTTACAATAACTGAACCTTGAATGATTTTTGTTTCATTGATATCACTACGGTGAATTTGAATAAATACTTGTCCGTATTTTAATGTTCGAGTTTCATCAGCCACACCGAATAAAACGCAACCTTTTTCGATCAAAATTCTTGCTTTTGTTCGTAATTGTTTCAGTTGAAACGCTTGAAAACGAAAAAGCAGTTGTTGAATAAAAGGTTCTGTATTCAATTGAAATCGTGACAAATACTCGATCATCATTTTATGAGTTCCGTTGCCGCCGGTGTTCCCATTGAATTTCCATAATGTTTCGATGGCATGATCGGCGTTTGTGTTGATGGATCTTAATTTTTCAAGCATTTCATCTTGAAAACGATGAAAAACAGAATCGGATATACGACGAGAAGATAATAAAAGAATAATTTGACGATTCAGATAACTCAACGAGAAGTCGGATGGGTGAACAATATCAATTGAACAATTATCTGAATCGAATTTTTTCATCGAGGGACGAAAAGCCACTCGAATTTTTGAATTATTGCAGATTTTGTCTTCTAAACTGACACAAACCATTCCTGGAAGTTATATACAAATATGAGATGGTATTATTTCTTCTTTCGAACATGAGATTTACCTTTATATCCAGCGAATCGGATTTGAAATGCTGATGGCGTTGAGTCAAGATTCATCTGCTTCGAAAGTTCATCGGCAAACCAAGAAGCAATGATCCCTATTCCATCTGTATATATTGCCTTACTATCTATCGATGAGGTCACATCATCGATTTCGATGTATGATTCTTTTGATAACTCTTTTCCTTTGATGGTTGTTGAAAATGATTGGCCAAGCTAAGATGAAGAGCAAGTATCGAAGCTCATCTTAATAGAGTTGATATGTGAGAATTGAATTCCTACCCTTGCAGCCATCTTTGCGACTGGATGTATATTCTGAAAATCGCCCATCCATTCTCGAATTGAATCACAAGAGATATTGAATATATGTTGTTGGTGAAACATCCAGCATGAATGTTCACGAAGTTGAGATGAGGAAAAAGCGAGAAATTTATATTTTCGACCACAAACATTCAAACCATCAATCATCAGTTTTTCAATATGCTTATATACGATATCCATCGAGTTATTTAAGTTTTTGAGCATGCGATAATCTATGATGTTCATAACAGACTCTTAAATCCCAAGTGACCAAAAAATAGGGAGGAGGGGTGACATCAAGGGGGGAAAAGCGGCTCCTGATGGATTCTAGAATCCACCAGGAGCCGTAGATTCCACCAGGATCCATAGAATCCACCAGAATCCACGAGGAGCTGCCAGAATCCATTAGGATCCATAGAATCCACCAGGATCCACGAGGAGCCGCCAGAATCCAAGGAGCCAGGAGCCGCTTTTTCCCCCTTGGGTGACATGACTAGTCCGAAAAGTCTGCTATACCCATCAAGTCTAGTCTAATACATCTTCCATATCTATTGTGACTAGTCCGTTTGTCCACTTACCCTCATCTAGACTAGCTCAATATATCCTAAAGCATCATTGTGACTAGCCCGTATGTCCTTTTACCCGTATAGACTGGTCTGTTTATTCATTTACCCCCACCTGGACTAGTCCATAACAGGGGAAAATATTGTAAAAAAAGGGAGAAGAAAGTTGGATTCGAACATTAGAGACAATTATAATACTATTAAAAATCAGACTGACGTCTTGACGGCAGTCCATAATACAGTAAGCCTTATGTCTATGTATATATACTAAAATGGAAATGGGTGTCTTCCATATACCATGCGTGCAGAAATCGTCTGATGGAAATTGATTCTCGCTACCGGAAAATGTCTTTAAAGGCAGTTAGAAGGACTGTTCCTAGTTTAGTCTAAACTGTTGTATCTTCGTAAAGATTATTCTATTTTTTAAGTACACCGTCAGTCCGAATTCTGAATTATCTAAATATGAGAAGGAAAAAAAATTGTTGAATAAAATGCCCTCCTGAATTGCTAAATTAATGACTAAAACAAGACAAAAGCATAAAATAAAATAACCATAGTTTTCAATTTATTTTATTCAATTTCGTCTGAATAATTTTTGAATTTTTAAAAAAATATTTTTTATTCATATGAAAAATTGAATAAAACTTAGAAAAAATTCGTATTTTAAAGCATCCTAGAATGACTAGAAATACTGATAAATTGATCTCTCGATTAAACGGCTTAATGGTCTGAACGATGGGTAAGTAATAGTTGGTATGTGTGTTCGAATCTAGTTGTAGTCATAAAATATTTTAGTTTAGACTAGTCAGGATCTCGCCATTATGTAAGACCACAACTCGTCATGTTAAACATCATGGACGCTCTTACTTTTGTTTAGAATCATATTTTTGGCGGACGTCAGGATGGTACAGCATGTCTAGACTTTTTTTCGAAAAAGACTACTCATGACAAATAGAATGACTCCAGTCACTTTCATAGTCCGGACGGGCACTATGGACTACACGGGATTTCAGACTAGTCATGTACTAGGACTTTTTGAGAAAAATACTAGACTGGACGGGCCGACTTGTCTAGAAAAAACGACTAATCTTTTTACTAGTCTTTTGGTCACCTGAGATATCACAAGATTTTGAGAACTTACCTTCATCAAGAAAGCTAACACGTAGAAAACAATCTTGAAGTTCAGAGTAGTGACGAATTACAGCACAAGCCTCCTCAAAATGTGGCCCTTCATAATCTATTGTCGATGGAGTAATATAAACTTTACGAATAGAAAATGTTTCAATTGATTTGAATGCTCGCATCTCTCGTGTCGTCACATATATTCCAGATATTGTCTTGTACAGTTGATGTTTTCGACGAAGTTGAATTAACCCAAGACACAACAACCGACTCAAAGAACCGATACGATCATTATTTGAATGATACAAGTCTTTTAATTTAATACGAGACAAATCTATGGTTATAGAAGTTGACGAGGTAGTACTCAAAGGCTTGCCATCAGCTGAAAATAGTGGTGAAAAAACATGATATGTTCTTATTGTTGATTCATCATTTGCTCTTTCATTTTTCTCGCCTTCTTCTTCTTCTTCTTCTTCTTCATCATTCCAATCTTCATTGTTCGATTTTTCGCTGGTAGGTTGCCAATGTGGCGCAAGTTCGATGATTTTATCTAGTTTTCGAAATGAAACCTGTGATAATGGTAATTCATGCAATAATTATTTACTATCAATGATCATGCTGAATAAAGTTGTACCTCAAATTAACACAGCATTCAATAAAACTTACACAACAATACTATCGATTTATTTCTCAGACATCATTATAAGAGTCTAAATGAATGTGATGAACTTACCGACACAAGCAGCCAGAGTGTCTGAAGACATTTTGCAGAGTATGGATTCCAATCGTTCGTCCAAGATAAGATCGTTGATCGTAATTATATGTTTAGAGATCAGTTTCATAATTTCAAACTTAGTTTGAAATGGAAAATAAGGCCAACGTTGATAAGAGAATCGCTCAATGGCCAATCTATTTTTTTCATGCCATTCTTTCATTAATAATAAGTTAATATGAATGAACTGTTGAGAATGTTGAAGAACCGATGTCAATAGGGGTACCATGTTACTTGCTAGGCAAGATTTGGCAGACAGGTGATATCGATCAAGTAAATTGGCAAATGTGTGATATATTTTTGGATCTGAACCAATTCTCAAGAGCCAAGCATTAGCACGACCGATTAAGGTTGAACCAGGAAGACGAATCTCATCGTGTGAACCGTCACCTCTTGCTCTCTGAACAAAACTAATACATGGCGCACGACGAATTTCACAAAGAATGTAAACTGATGAATCAATTGAATTGTTGGATGAAATCAAATTAGATGATGACAGCCCATGTATCAGTACTGGTACAAATTTGTTTCCTTTCAAGCTGAAGTTAAAATATACACTATGGCTACTTCTCTATCATACACACGTTTTTCTATAACCCAAGTGAATCAATCCGATACCGAATCCCATCGGATTCTATGGGGCCTTACCATCCGACGAAATCCCGTTGGATTCCTGGTTGAGGAATCAATGTCCGATTTTATCAGTTTCCGATATTAGGATCCGATATCGATTCCGGAACCAGGAATCCGACGATAATCCGATAGTTTTCTTGCGCCTTCCGAAGAACTCCGTCGGATTCCAATAGGAACCGATCGGAACTCATCAAATCCTAGACTAGGATTCATTCTCCTGGGAAAATGTTAAGCATTTGAAAAGAAAAACTGCGTCGAAAATATGACGAATGACCTGTTTGAATAATCATACTGGCCACTCAAGTTCTAATTAAAACAGTTCGTATTCTGTTGCTCACAAAAGAATAACTGCTTGACTTTCCTGGTGTCAGACTATCTATTTGTTAACAAAACGAGTAGCTAGTGACTATTCTGTATCTTCGGTCAATATAATTAAGATCTTTTCATTACTCTTCAATAGAAACGCTTTGAGAAAACAAGCACGCTTACTCACGAAAACTCCACTCAAATCGAAAATTTCCTGTAAACTTAGGCCATTTTTCTGTCTTTTCTATAACGTTGACATTGATATAAAATTTCTTTTGTTTGGTATCGATTGATAAAAGATATGATCCCGGCATTGTATTGAAATGTTGATGAACAATGTATCCATATGTCGATGTAGATGCTGTTGCATTTTCGCATCTTTCATCAACAAGATTTCTCATCGCTGCCATTCCAATCAATGTTCCATACATCACAGAATCTAAAGTAAAAGTGAACAAATGTGAATCAATTTCTCGTGTCGACTGTGTATCGTCGGTCTGCGTTTTTGGAGGCACTGGAAGTTTAACTGCGTTCACTTGAAGTTGACTTCCAAACAATTTAAATTTTTCCGGTGTTCGACTATAAACGCTTAAAATTTCACATACGGTGGTATTTGATGTAAAGGTAATAAAGGCGAAACCAAGTCTGCGATTCTGTCCGTGAAAAAGATAAAAGAAGATAGGGTTTACACATGAAATTAGGAAAAATTAAATGGTAGCCCAAATCATCAAGATACTTGTCATCGATTCATAGATGAAGGAGATGTACTCAAGTTTATATTAAAGAATGATGGAGAAGATTATATTTTAGAAACCTTGACAAGCATTCTTTTCTCATTGTTCTTGAGGAATCGGCTGCACTTATGTTAGAAATTCTATCTGTAATAGTGTTCACCGCTCTGAACGTCATAAAATGGTATTAAGGAATATTGCTGAATGTTACTAGTGAATAAACACTGGTTTTAGATTGTGATAGAGTTACTTCTTAATTTCGTTCAAATACCTATAGAAATATTTTTTTACAAGTTAACATATAATTCTTTTAATGGGAATCATAAATGCGTACGGTTCGGTTCTTAGTCAAACCGATGCAATATAAATTAGTGTGTAGACATGGGGGAAAAGTGAACAATTAACAGATGTTGTAAGCAAAAATGAAGAAATTTTATCAAATATCAAGAACTTATATTTGATTTTTCGACCAGGGAAACCAATGATAAATTTAATGTGGAAAAAGCATTTACGTACTTTTAGTGATAATCAACTAAATAAAATAAAATAGAATATGAGTGTCTCTCTCTTATTAAACATACGTAATGTTATTTAGGTTGATTCTTTATCAAATCCTACCGATGAAATTTCAGAATTTTCTTTTTCGGTTTCGGTTAGCTTTAAATTTTGAGAAATCTGAGCCGTGCGCATACCTGATGGGAACTATCTTTGATTCAAAATATTTACCTTAAACTTTGGACCGTCTACATGGACTAGATCCACATATCCTATACTGTTAAAAAAAGATCTCAATGAGTTTTCATCAATGCACAACGGAATACAGCCAACAAAGATCTTGTTTCTTGACACTCTAGAATCAAAGTCATTATGATGTTGGTCAAATAGCATAATGTCAGATGTAGACATTTGCATAAAAGTATTATTCGTGTTCAAGAACGATTCAGCCTCGTCCAAATATGTAGAGTCTGATGATACAGATGAACGTGACGAAGTGGAATATGATGAAACATCAAAAGCCAATCGACTGTTGTCAATCTGGACATTTTGGTCGATACAATCGAACGCTTCGAATAAGTTTTCATAAAGCTGTTCGAAATAGTTTGTAGAACTTAGATCAATATTCTTATCATCAGAACTTGATGTTTCAGTATCAGATTGACTTGAAAAGCTACTGCCATCACTTTCGCTTGCCAGTGTTTCTTCATCCGAATTATCTGATCGATTTCTAGACAGACGAGAATCTATTGATTGATATTAATGAAATAAAAACGCCTACTGTGATTCTTGTTCTAAATTTAACTCTAGTTGACTAGTGCAGCTTTCACCCATGATAAAGAATTTTGCTGGATGAAATGATTTAGCATTTCTTTCAACATAAAAGTTTATTCAAGCGATCATGTGACGCCTACAAGAATAAAACACAGAACGCGAAAATAACTTGTTCTTTTTTGCCTCTATCAAAAATATAATATATTTTCTTTCAATGGCGACCATGCTGCTGTTTTTTCATGGCATGGAATGAAATAGGAAGATAGTTCCTCTCGATAACATACTATGAGTGTGGGTGTGAATGTGGATGTGGATTAGTGATTTTTGTAAGTACTGATATTTTCAGAGTCACACCCACACCCAACGGGATCGTCTTCTTTGGTTATTTTATTTACATTATTTTATGTTGTTATAAATTTAAAAAAGTCAAAAGAAATGCTCGAACAAAACAGCTTTTTGGTTTGTAAAAAATCATTTCATTAGTGTTACATAATACGTCATGAGGATGATTCCTCATCTCTTATAAGTTCTGTCCGATATCGTCCTGCGTTATAACTGTTTTGTTCTTTCTTTCTTTCGTTCCTCTTACATAGTTTGTCAACATCTTGACTCATCTTGATTTCTTTATTCTTGTTGTTCTCTCTTTTTTCACTGCTTCAACAAAAGAAGACGGTTCTGTTGTTTTTTTTTCGTCGACACAGTCGACTCACTTTAGCTTGTTTGTTGAATAAAGATTCACTTGCTTATTTTCTCCTAACTGAGAACATACTAAAACTTATTAATATATTTAACTATTAGTTAGCTGCTTGGGTGATTAATATTGGTCTACATGAAGTAAATAGTTTTATTTATTTATTTAAAATTCATTCAAAACACATTTTTTTAGGATTTCATCGACATGGTGCGTAATTCCAGGAGAATCATTCCTGCGATCGGATCTAATTGGATTTATGTGAATATCTATAAAACCGGCGAATTCTTGTAGGATCTGGGTTGTGGACCAACATTCCGATCTCTAACATTGGATTCAGACACTAAGTAGTGTCTAAATAATAAATATGAATTTTCTGTCGGGTCCGTTGGTAATTTCTCAACCCGGAATCCTATCGGAGTTGGTCGACTCGTTGAATCTCGCAAGATCTGATCGGATTCGGTATTGGATGCATTTATCTGGGTAGACAATTCATTTCAATCATCATCAATATTTTTAATTGTTAGAAAAAGAACCCAGGTCCAAAAACCCAGCGCTGTAATCCGTCATATCAGATCATGGAAGCAAAACTGGGAAGCAACGATGGTCGTTTGATAGCCGCTTCAGCCGGTCGGAACGATCGATCTGGGAATTAGCAAAGTACTTTTTTCATACATAATTATGTTCTAACAATTATTTATTTATATCTTAAATAAATGTTGAATCTGGATTTTTTGTATTTGTTTGTTATTATTAATAAAAGTTTTTTTGTACAAGTACTTATTCATCTACATATGCATATGTCACACATATTGGACATACACATTATCGAGTGGTCAAGATCAAGATCAATGTTGATTTATTGACTAGAGAGAAACAGAAACGACATAGTTAATGTTGCTACATATTGATCTCACCATAGCACTCAACTTCAGGAAAAGAAAGCAACTGATACAATTGACAAAAGTTATCCCTGCGTCAACTTTATTATATGAATTTTTTAAATTGAATTGTATGTTTAATTGCAACATCACTGTGCATGGAAGAAAGGATTAAAAATTGTTTGTTTGTCATTACGAATTATACTCAATTGTGATTAAAAGTCGATTATGTTGAGAGTAATCGACTTCAAGTATATGTTTCGTTGACAATATGGTAAGCCCTACTATTTTTTACATTTAACTATTGTAAATACAGAAAAAAACATTTTTTTTATCGAAGAACTACTCAATTCTAAAGTTATATGATATCATGCACAGCATATTCTCGAATTCTATTTCCCTTCATGGTATATGTTACAGAGGCCCCACTGTAACTTAAATCAATGCACAAAATAGAAGTTAATGTTTCTATTTTCGATTCCTAATCTGATGTGATCCGTTTTATTATATTTTTCTTTTCCTATTTATACTGTACTACACACACACAAGAGAGCGAGATAGAGAGAGAAAGAGAGTCAGAAAGAAGAAAGGACGGGTGTGGGCGTGTCGGTGTGGGTAACAACATGTCGACACCCACACCCGCACCCTAACGTAAATGATTTAACGCTTGTTTGAGTTTCACGGATGCTTTTTGAAAAACTCCGTTATACAACTTTGTTTAGGCACTTTCGAATAAAGATAATGATCTTGTGGGTGTGGGTCTAGACAAAGAATTAGTACACCTACACCCCAGATTTTCCATCACTTGGTGGCTGTAATAACTTGTAGCTAAATCAGGCTAAAACAATACTTTTTCTTTGATATCATAGGTCTGGATAAATGGCATCAAACGTGCAACCATACAATTCCTAAAATATGTTTCTTCGTTAATAGCTTCCCTAGTCAACTCTCTCTAGAAGAATCCCCAGCGACTCTCCAAGGATTTTGCTGTTTTGCGGGGAGTCATCGAGGGAAAATGGATTAAGGATTACTTTTGCTTGGCAAAGAACGGCTTTGAAACACCGTTTTCAGATACAGCAATCGAAACTAATATTTTTGTCACAAATTTTTGAGTTCTTTTAAATTTTATTTCTGGTGATATAGTACTTGTATCCGATGTATAAAAGACACAATTACTTGGTACAGATTCATTGTGCAACGTGAAATATTTTTCATTGTCCGTAATCAACTCAAAATCACCTTCGAACAATAAGCGTGCCCAAGTTGGAATTTCTTGAAGTTGTTTATCAGTATATCTTGGCGCTCTTTTTTTCTTATGATACCTGATACCCTTAGCTTTTAAATGATTTGAAATTGTTTTGAAACTAACTTTAAATTTTGAAGATAATCAACGTAAAGAAATGCCAATCTTGTTATTTACAAGACGCTTTAGTCGCGCTAATTGACTTGTTGGTAATTTTTTCGGACGACCAGATTTGGGTTTGTCAACAGTAGCACCAGAATCCTCATACTTCTTGATAAAATAATATATCGTGCGACGTGGAACTTTCTTTTCTAAAAAATGATTTACAGTAATTTTCTTTTGTCTGTTCGCCACATTGATGTAATGTTGTACAATTCGAGTTTTTAAGCAATCTCTTTCAAAACGAGTCATATCTATTAAACAAAACAATTATATAATACTTTTTATATCAAATTGAAGCTCTTCAAATGCACTATTAGTTGATGCAAAAAAAACTAGAAAAGCAACCAGTCCTGTATGAGAAACGTGAATAAAAACTTTGTGCAAAGACTTTTTACGCGCAGGCTAGAAAAAGAAACAAACGAAGAGAAAACATTTCACAAATCTTATTCGATAGAAAATCGTTGAACACGAGCATTATCATAATCGGCGACATAGAGATTAGCATGTCGATCGAAACATAACCCAAAGGGGTATTTGAACTGATTTTCTCCATCTCCTGAGCGATTTCCACCCACAATTACATTGCCCTTTTCTACTCCTTGAGTCCAACTCATTACACGATGATTCCACGAATCTGAGACATAGAGTGTACCCAATGCATCAACGAAGAGTCCATTAGGATGAGACAAATGTGTCAGATTATTCCCGTCACCTTGACCTCCAGCAACGACAATACCATCTTTTGCACCTTTAGTCCATTTCACTATACGATGATTCGAGTAATCTGATACGTAGACTTTCTGTTGTCGATCGACAAAGAAATATCTCGGCTGGTTGAGTTGATTGTTATTAATACCAGCGTCATTACCACCAGCTACGAGAGTACCATTCTTCTCACCCAATTGATATCGTCTTACTTCATGTTTTTCGGTGTCAGAGACGTAGAGATATTTCTGCTCATCCGTATCCAATCCCCAACAATCGATGTTTTCGATGAGTATTTCTCCTTCTGTTGTGCCACTACGACGAGACCATCGTACAACTCGTATATTCCCTCGATCACAAATAATGAGACTATCTGTCTCTTTGTCAATTAAGACATCAGTTGGACCATTCAACTGATGCCATCCCTTTCCTTGGCCATTACCACCAGCAACAACGTCTCCATTCGTTGTATCACCGTTCTTCCATTGCATTATACGATGATTCAAGCAGTCAGCAATAACCACTGTTTGATCATCATCAACGAAGAGACCTTGTGGGCGATAGAGTTGATTTGTGGCATTCCCAACCCCGTGACCTCCAGCAATAGTCACTCCGTTCTGTTTCCATTTAGCATTAGCAGGAATATTAACTAGAAGAAAAAACATAAGAATAAAAGGAGATCTCTCTCTATCGCTGAAGTGATAGTATTATTAGAAAAGAAGACATGGAAAGTACTCTGAAAAGAACTCAAGGAGGAAGTGCTGGTTTCAAACACTAAATTTTATTAAAAGTGCCGAAGGTACTGAACGGATGCTAAAGATGCTGAAGCATGCTAAAGATGTTAGTAGGTGTGCAAACGGAATAGTAAAATAAAGGAGTGGTATACGACAGGACAATAAAATTTTCTGTTAAACTGATTGTTTTCCTTCAATCTTGGTGAATACGCTAATTGCACAATGAAAAAAGAGGTGTGCCAAATTAGGAACCTGAGTTCACAGAAAATCTGCACCCGATTTTATTAGCTTGAGAATCATCATTGAATTCTGTGTATTTTATGAAAACTTGATTTTTAACATCTGGAATACCCCTCAAGGATCGAAAAAACATTTTGTTCTGATTTTAGTGCAAGTGGTTATATTTCGATAAAGTTAAGTTTCCTGATCACAAATATCATCTTAGATTTTAAAATCTATTGGATACTAAGAAAGATATGAAGCACTCTTTCGGAGCCTTAAAAAATAGTTACTGGCCTAAAAATCCATGAGTATTCGATTTATACTGTTTGAAAATAGATCCGTTCGATTCGCAATGTTTTTTTTTCTATCAGAATATATAAGAACGACTTGGATATTAGAGTACTGCAAGGGTATGAATTTCGTTACCCTACCCTACCCTACATTTTTTTTCGTACCCTAACCCTACCCTACCCTAGGGTACTATAGTTGTACCCTATACCCTACCCTACCCTACTAAATTCAAAAAATACAAGTACTGTATACAGTGGATCATTTTTTCATTTTTTCATCTATTTATCAAATGATGAAGTAAAATTTTGCAAACGCAAAGAATGGTATTAAAGAATATCACAGCTAATATGATAATCAGAAAAATAGTATTACATGGACCACGAATATTATCAATATGAAAACACGGGCAATAGTACTAAACTCTACGCATTAGAAGACATCTGATCTTCTATTTCGTCAAGGCGTAGAAAGTTTTCAGGAAAGTCTTATATTGTGTCCCATTTATTACCGTCATTTTTACTTAAAAAGGTTCTTCAGAAGAAAAAAACGATTTTAAGAATTTGGAACGAGATTTTGAAGTTTTTAAAAGTGCAGAGACAAGAATGACCTGATTATTTTAAAATTCTCGGTGAAAAACTCTGAAAAATAGTGACCTTTTGATGCAAATATACTATTTAAAGTTCGAACTTTTCGAGAAATTAATTAATTAAAGGGGGCTCATTTGTTGTGTCCAACGCATCATTTCTTCAAGAGGGTCTTCTAATATAAGGGGTCTTTTATTATGGAGATGAATTTACATCGACCACGGATATTAAAAACAATATCGGCAAAGATTTAAAGAAAGACATGCACAACTGTTGCTATTTATTATTGAATGGCTCGAAGTAATCATCCAGTCGGTATTTTCTCATTACTCCCCTACGAATATAAGACATTGCTCGATAGTAGAAGTTGACAGACATCGGGCGTTTAAATAGATCAGATAGACATAATGAAAAGTTTACCCTGAAATACCCTACAGTTTTTAAAATGATACCCTAGCCCTACCCTACCCTACGTGGGTCGTACCCTAACCCTACCCTACCCTATGAGGGTCGTACCCTAACCCTACCCTACCCTACGAAAGTCGTACCCTAACCCTACCCTATCCTAGGGTAGGGTATAGGGTATGGTAGGGTAGGGTAGGGCTGCAGGACTCTATTGGATATTCTATCTTTTTTCTCCCGATAGATTCCAAATACCACCCCGATCGGGTCATGCAGTTAGAAATAATGTTATTTCCAATTTTATGAAGTGCATCTTTTCGAGGTTTACCAGAAAGATTTTCTTACCGAATACGTACTTGAATGTGCTCTTTCTAATAAAACTGTTTTCAAATTAAAACTCGTTGTAATGTGAAGCGTTTTCACTCCAATGCTACTCTCGGAACCAGATTTCTGTCATTTGTGACCGATATTCTATAGTTTCAAACAGATTAATTCCTATTTGACTGAATATAAATATTACATTAGTTTTGAGCACAAAATCTGAGTGGATCTAATTATTTCTACAACTGTTGTTTTCCGTCAGATTTTCACCCCTGGCCCCCGTCATGGATAACGAAAAAATAAACTTACTCCAAACGCCATGTAGACAATGTTAAAAGTTTCCAAACTTTGGGAATGATGTTTGTGATAAAATAGATTAATTAATAATGAATTAAATAGTTGTTTTGAATAAAATATTTTGTTTCCATATAATCCTGAAGGGGACCTGACGTAAAAATCTGCCCGAAAACAATGGTTGTAGAAATAATTAAATCGAAATAGACTTTGTGCTCAAAACAAATATAATATTTATATTCAGTCAAATAGGAATTCATCTGTTTGAAACTATCGAATATCGGTCACAAATGACAGAAATCCGGCTCCGAGAGTAGCATTGGAGCGAAAACGTTTCACATTATAACGAGTTTTAATTTGAAAACAGTTTTATTAGAAAGAGCACATTCAAGTACGTATTCGGTAAGAAAATCTTTCTGGTAAAGCTCGAAAAGCTACACCTCATAAAATTGGAAATAGCATTATTTCTAACTGCATGACCCGATCGGGGTGGTATTTGGAATCTATCGGGAGAAAATAGATAGAATATCCAAGTCGTTCTTATATACGCTGATAGACAGAAACATTCTGTATAGGAAGGACCTATTTTCAAACAGTATAGATCGATTATTCGTGGACCTTTGGGGCAATAGTTGCTTTTAAGTCTTCCCGAGAGTGCTCCGTATCTTTCTTAGTATCCAATAGATTTTAAAATCTAAGATGATATTTGTGATCAGGAAACTTAACTTTATCGAAATATAACCATTTGCACTAAAATCAGAACAAAACGTTTTTTCGATCCTTGAGGGTATGGGAGTGACTCCTGAGCTAAACACCCACACCCACACTTGTAGTTTTGGTGACAACTTCTCAATAATTTAATTAATTTTCTCGAGTAGCCGCGAACACTTCAGCGTATTCAGCAATAATAAATGGAATCAAAAGGATTTGGAACATATTCTAATTTTTGAGAGAAATGATCTCGTAACTAACATGACTCATAAAATCTTCAGTAATTAAATGAGTTCGTCTGTTTCCAAAAGTTTCCTAGTGTCTCAACATGACATCATCGATGGAGATCATAATCATATTTAATTACTATCGACGTGAGTATGTCAATAAAGTAGAATTAATTTCGATTATTACGAGAACCCAGGTGAATCAATCCGCATAGGCGGCGGACCCATTAGGCTTGGGGAGGCTCAAGCCTCCCCTAAAAATCGGAGAAGAAGGCTTGGGGAGGCTCATTTAATTTGAAAAAAAGTTGTACATCTCATCTTTAATGTAGACACGATTGGTAAAATTTCGATCGATTATTCTTTAATACTTAGTCTATTGCTCATGAAGATTAACAAAATGATAAAAAAAACTACTAACAAAAGGCAAATACAACGCAGAATCTTGATTGGTGACAAGTATCGCATGAATTTTTAAAATGTATGTTAGGGTGATCAGTAGAAAATGTTTTTTTTGGTTGTATTTAGTGTTTTTTATCTTTATTTTTGTTTGCTCTACTCTCCTGAAATTCGCTTTCAGCGTGGCCATGCGTTACGGAATTTCATTTTTTCACATTGCGATGTTTGTAACTTCTCAATATTGAAAGCAAATTGTCTGAAATTTTCACCATAGATAGAGATCCTTTAAAACTCTTATCAGTAAAAATTGTATTGATTTTTTTTCAACTGCAGCAGAGTTATTCAGAAAATACCGAGCGTTGCGGAACTTCAAAATATGGAAATGTTTTTCGGGTGTATGACGAAATTGCGAATTATTCTGTCTCAGATTACTTTCGAAATGATCGTGCAATTACCAAATTAGACCCCACAGTTGGAGCTACAGAAACTGTGCTAGACTTGTTCTTGGGCTAGTTAGCGGGCAGCGAAAGGAAACAATTAGTGACCGTTACGGAATTTCATTTTGTTACGGAATTTCCCAATTTTTTTGGATTTTCTGGGGGCAGTTTGATGCTTATTTTCTCAGTGACATTTTGGCTCAAAACTTTATGGTTTGCACATAGTTTAGTAGTTTGAGGTTTCCTCTACCTGATACCGTTAAAAATAATGTTTCAAAATTAGATTAACCGAGTATAAAACTTTTGACAATAAAGCAGCCTCAATATTTTTTCAAATATCAAGAAAAATATTTTCATCCAAAGATAGGAGCAACGGGTGGGATTTGTAGAGAATTCGATTCTCTATCCGATCAGGTAGCTTTCAGGATTTCTAAGAAAAATTCATAAATCATAAATCAAATTTAAAGGAGAAACATTTTTAAATTTGGATTCTCATAATGCTAATGTGGCTGTAAATTATTTTTGAGGAGAGATTCGTAATCAGCGCAAAAAACTGCGTGAAATCAAGTATTTTTCACATTTGATTGATTCGAGAAAAAAATTCGAACCTTCCCCATGCAAGGGTGACCGATGCCTGGCCAGGCCGTTTTAGGATTTTTGTGTTTTTATTGATCATTTTCTGAAAAATAAATATTACAGTAATACTTTTCATTAATTTACAAGTTTTGAAAAAGTATAATCAGAAATAAATTATGAACAGACCACCTATTAGTACTAGATTTTTTTGTTCTTAATTTTACCTCTCATCATTCTCATCCTCTGAAAAAAAATTTGAGCCTCCCCTAGATTGAAATCGTTCCGCCGCCGTTGTCAATCCGATACCGAATCCCATCGGATTCTATGGGGTCCTACCATCCGACGAAATCCCGTTGGATTCCTGGTTGAGGAATCAATGTCGGATCCGACAGTCGCATTTCCAATCATATCCGATTGTCGGAACCAATGAAATCCAAAGCATTCCGGTTCCGATTGACGGTTGATGTCGGATTTTATCAGTTTCCGATATTAGGATCCGATATCAATTCCGGAACCAGGAATCCGACGATAATCCGATAGTTTCCTTGCGCCTTCCAAAGAGCTCCGTCAGATTCCAATAGGAACCGATCAGAACTCATCGGATCCTAGACCAGGATTCATTCTCCTGGGAATAGTTAAATATTATGAAAATTGAAAGATCTTCAGTTTTTCTTATGCTGACCATCAAATTACTCGTGATATAAAATAACTAAGTACA
>OENM01001261.1:28426-39475 GCA_900239745.1 Rotaria magnacalcarata | reverse complement strand
ATTAGCACAGTTTATCTCAAAGGCAATAGTTGTTGAAAACATCTATAAATCGGTGTTATGAGGCATAATTGATAGAGATTTTTAAAAGCATGAAAAACTAGGTGAAAAATATAGGAAAGATAGATTAGAATAGATGATTATGAATCATATTTTTTGTTGACGAGTCGGAAATTTTCACTAACATAAATGAACTCCATTATGGATAAAGCAATTCACTTATCGATTGATATATAATTCAATCAAAGCAGCTTTCGGTTCAAAGCGAAGCTATGACTAATAAATTCAATTTTCAAAGAAGTCTTAACGATACAAGCTATAAGTATCTATCTAAGTTCAGACTATAAAGTATCGCTTATAGATGCTTTTAACAACTATTGCCTTTGAGATAAACTGTGCTAATACAACCGATTAATGAGTATTGTAGAGCAAATTTTGCTCTATCGAAATAATGACATTCTTATTTTGGATAAATTACTTTTCTAATTAATTCGAATGCTTTTTTNATCACTTCCCTTTCCCCTGTGTATCACGCATGAACAGATAGACATCAGAAGAATATGCCATAATTTATCAATTTTACACAAATTCTGGCACAGAGTTTTATGCGCTATCACTTTTCTTTCGAGAAAGATGTATCGACTTTTATGCATAATTTCGAAGGAGGTAATAGGGATTGATATTATTAGACCCATATCGCAATGAAATTAAAATTGAACATTGAATAATTTATTACGAAATTATCAGCATAAAAAATTCTACAAGTGCTGAAAGTCACAAATGATGATTGGATCGAGTGGTCAGATTTTCTGAAATATTACAATCTAAAGTATTGTTGGCACTTGCTGCTTACTAAATTCAAAGTGGGGGCTAAAAGAAATAGTGCATCTTGTGAAGGAAATTTTTCTGTATCGAACTGATAATGCCACTATTCTGGTTCATCGCAACTTCTTCAGCAAATTTTTTAAGCAACCTCTTTTTCTGGTGAATTATCTTCGCCTTAGTGGATCGTATAAGATTCCTCAAAAGTTTTCTAATTCCTATGAATTCTACTACAGTTTTTCACAAAGGATCTGAAGATGTGGTTGGTTTTAAAATTTGACTAAAGAAATGGTGACTTTCATCGCCATTTCGAAAAAAATGCAAGTTTTTTAATTTTTTTGAAAAAGTGCATTTTTGTATTTGACCTCTATCTTCGCGAAAAAATCAAGGAGAAAAAGCTGATTCTATAGCGATAGAATCACTCGGAATCACATGGAATGAAACATCTAAGAAATACATGTCTCTGCTTCTTATCATGCTTGATCGAATACATTTCATTGGTTAGAAGCAGTTAAGTCGTTTTTTGACAGTGTTTCACCGAGTAGTAGAATTAATTTCACCATTGTACAGCAAAGAAGTAGGTTTTTATGAAACGCCTGTATACTTTCGAAGAAAATATACACGTTTGTCAAGTTAAATTGAGGTTATCGCAGCTTGTTCTTCGTTCTAGCAATGACGAGTGAGAAGGAGAGAACAAAGTCAAAGATTATTGAGTAGATTTCTATATTATAGAGAAAAGGCGCGTAACCAATAACGATGTTATATTATTCTAAAACTCTGTACACCCTAACTACGCAGTCTAAATATGCAAATTTTGGTATTTAACGCAACGAAATGGTATTATTGTAAATGTCATTCATTCGGCCGAAGTCATTATTCATTTAATAGAGTAAGAATAGGATGAGCACCATGTAAAATTATGGAATGGCTGAATTCCAAATTTAGGAACAAGTCAACATATATCTCATTATTTGTCAAAGTAAGTAATAAGCATGTCATGCTCTTCCTAAACGATCGAATCAATGTATATAGCAAGTTAATATGGTAGTCAAAACGATAGAAAGAATAAAATGATATTTACACTTCATATAACACGTGTCGCATGTTATCATTGAAAGAAAAGAATTGATGCATTGAAGATGTCATGTATTTCACAATAGAAAAAACCTTTTCAGTTCAACAATATTAAATGAATCTAATAAATAGCTTGAATAGTAGCAATACATGGACACATTTCCCGCATAATTAAATATACGAGCACGCATATCAGCTATAAAAAAGTTGTAATCGTTTTGGATGATTTATTTATTAAGTTATTTGAAACCCTTTCACATTTTTATCTCAAGTCAACAACAAATAGAGTTTCTGAATTCCATATTTGCATTCCTCGAGAGACTCAGCCAATAAGTTTTCGAACAGCTTTTACCATATCAACCAAATTATCTCACAATTTTTTGGTACATAATCAGGTCCCCAAGCAATTTTCAACTGGCTGAGTCCAGAACGATTCTTCGACTTTTCCAAGTTAAAACATCTAAAAAACTTGACTAACTGCTGGAAGCAGCGACATGAGTCTGATTAGCACGTTAGAAACTGCTCTAAAATAGGGGAGATCATTTATCTTTAATTTCTTCTATACTAAGGGATAAAGATAAATGATTTACTGATCGCTATTTTGTAAAGATAAACGATTTATTTATCTTTGTTTAATAAAGTAAGACTTAATGGCCACTCATATTCTATAGCCAATTAAGATATCAATATTCTTCGATGCACTTTGCGCGAAAACTCTTACAATTGCAAATTTCCATCGCCTTTGATAATGAGGAAATGAGAAAGTTTTCGATCTAATCGAGTTTGCTTGTTATACACTTTACGTATGTTGGTGTTTTCGACATCTTTCTTTCGAATAAAAAATTAGCCGAAATGAAAGAGATCAATGCATTTTGGTTACAGTCAAAACTTGACTTTGTTTTGCGATTTCTTGACAGCACAATGCTGTAATGAATTTTCTAACTTACCAATCGTTGAGTCAATCGGGTCCTATGCATCGATTTTCAAAACTCATTAATTACAATGCTATCGGATTCTTTTGGGTTCAGAAAAACGTACATTGTAGTAGCATCTCAAAGAAGTTACTTAGTGCCAGACGAAGTATAGCTAGACAGTAAGAAATTGTGAGTCACGAAGAATCGGCAACTTCTCTTTCTACAAGAACCTACGGTAGGCGTGGAGGGCTCTCGTTTATGACTAAAATGGAGAATGAAAGTCTTTTTTAATCCAATTGGCTAAGCTATCTTTTTTTGCCTTCTATTGACACTCAATGGCTATATGTTACTTAGTCGCGCTCGTAAGCCATAAGATCCGGTTCTCAGGGTGATAAGTCAGCTGGGAGCCAGCACAGAACCATCCTTATATATTCATGTCGTTGTGATTTGGTGTTCTGTGTGAACAAGCTGTAGAACATCGTGCGCGATGATCTTAGTATGAGAGGCAGCATACGTCATCCAGAACGTTCTCGCCATGCACACAACAAGAAATGTTCGCAATTTTTAGCCTAACTAATGTGGACGTTAATGCGAATGGTCGGAAATACATAATTTCAGTCCCCACAAAGTAGCTTTTGCATATTCTTCGTGATGCTGTTGTTCCATCGCGGCACTTTCTCCGCCTAGAGAGTCACAAGTAATGATGTCAGCGCGAAGTCTATAGAATATCGTGTGGTTCTCAACTTTTTAAGAAAGATTAGTGCTAATATACATAAAGAGGCTATCTTTTGTGTTTGATACAAAAAGAAAAATGAAAATTTACTTCTTGATGTTTGAGGACTCCTCTCTCCATACCATCGAACTTTCGGAAACTGTATATATTAACTATGATCTCCGGTTTCGAAATCAAAATAACAGCGGTAATCAGTATGGAGAATAATGAAAACGCGAGAAACAACAGTAATCCCACTTTTTTCATGACTTAATATTGATTCCAATCAAATCTAATATTTTGACATCATTTCTGGGCCAGAAAGGTCATTTGCGACCTGTAATCCTTTGAGTGGTCATGATAAAACAATGAAACAAGCCGCACTGGCTCATTGATCGGTTAGATATCGTCTCAATATGTTATTTTATGGTTGTGAAATGAGCACTGATATGCTTTAGACTGAGATTCAGCAATATACAGATTATGTCTCTTGTGCTCGACTCAATGATTTTTACGATCATGAATGAACTGATTTCCCTATTGATGTTACCATATCATAGTCGAGAAATACAGTGATATTTATAGCAATTACAGAGCCGATGGAATCACACAGAATCAATGTAATCAACTTTTCTCCCCCTTGGCTAATTGTTGGTTATCTCTATAATTGACTTATTTTTAAATATCGTATTAGATTATGATAACATAACGACTACTATACTATTCAAAGAGAACAAAAGACTCGATATATAAGCAAAAATTAAGATTCGAGATTTCTGCGTAATTATGTCTTAATGTATGAAAATCTTTTCTTTTTCTGTCACTATTTTGAAATTCATATTATCGGCGTTTGTTCTCGTTTTCTTTTTTTTTCTACGTTGAAAAGAGTCTCTTTTTTCAACTCCGAACTACTTTATTAAACATAAAATTAACATACTGTTTTCTTATTTGTATTTTATCTAACCCTTTATCCATGATAAGTCCTAAAGGGACATAGTGCGGATGACAAGTAATTTATGAAGAAAGCAATGAAAACAAAGCACAGATATAAAATCAAAACTAAACATGGTATGGATAATCAGTGACATTATGAAAAATCACTTGTCACCTTGACATCAAGACTGAATAATCGATAGGTGATTGTCAAAAACGAAATAAAGCAAGTTTGAAATATGTACAGAAGAAAACAGAACTATACGAAACATTAGTATTCAAGAACAAAAGCATAGTACTAATCGCGCAGATTGCTTTGTCTTCAATGTTTGACAACATCAAATGAATATTTAAAATAAATAAAGAAATAAATAAATGCGTATACGTATATTTAGAGTCGCTATAATAAGTCATGCGAATTATCAGCCAGTTTACTTGGATTGAGTTTTTGATTTTGTTCCGCATAATTCCGCTTAGTATCATCGGGTATAAATCGAACTCTATTATTTAATTTCACATCATTATGTTTAACTTTTCTATCAGTACAATTCAGTTGACAACAGCAAGATATTGCTTTAAGAAAAACAACGAGTTCTTGTCGAAATGTACTTCCACTGGCACAAAATAGAAGAAAATTAACTGAATGACATAAATAAAATAATAAACGTAATAATGTCCACTCAAGACGAAATCTTGGTGTTAATTGATAACTTGCCGGCGCTAGAGCTAAAAATATTGCTGCCGGCGATGTTAGAACGGTGTAAAGTATACTGACAGCATATAACATTCTCGTTATTGAACGTTTTTTATTTGTCTTTGAATTTGACCGTCTCGATGCTTCTCGAACTTTACGTATAAGTAATGCATTACCAATTATAATTATCGCTAATGGTATTATTGTATATAGAACAAGTGATAATTTCGGATAGATTTTACTTCGAAACGCATAATATTTTCCATGACGTAATGTATCGACTGTGCACTCTAATGGCGATTGATTTCTTGGTCTTGTGTCGGAATGAGTAAAATCATAGTAAATAAATAAATGAAATTCAGCTATAAGAACAAATAAAGTACATGAGCATAATTGTATGATCGTTTGTTTAAGAGAACATAAGGCTAATTGACCGACAAATAAATAACGCTGTAAAGTAACTAACGCAAGTATGAGTGGTGCTAAACGAAGAAATACATATGTAAGATAGATATGTATGCGACATGAAAATCCATTTATTGATCGTATATCAAGACTAAACGCATCAATTAAAAATTGTCTCAGCAATCCCGTATAGCATGTGCCCATTTCAGCAACACATAAAACAGCTAAATAGATTGATGTTGTTTCTTTACGAAGACGTGGACGTAATAGAACGAAAAATGAAACTATATTTCCAATAGCGCAACCCAATAATATTATTGGTGTAATCGTACTCGAAACCCATCGGGTTAGATTTACATGCGTATATGATAATTTATCGGTCGTATTATTCATCTAAAATTGGTTGTAGTAATTAGAAGTTAAAAACAAACAGGATTATTATTATATAATATAGGTAGTAATTAGAATTTACTAATTTTAGAATAAATTATAAGATTTCTACACAGAATTCATCTTCAAGCTTCTTTTTTTAATATTAAATCGTGTTGAATAGAAATAGGAATTTATCGAGATCCTATTAAAGTTCAATACACTACAAAACTATATTGAATAGATAAAGAAATTTATTTGAAACTTATAAACAAAAAATATTAATACTTTATTAAAATAATCTTCTTATCTGTTGTCTGCAATGTTTTGTACTGAAACTCAGTTTTCAATTAGTTTTTTTTTCTGTATCTGACATAAAAAGGAAATGAAAATAAAAACAGAAGAGCTTCTATTAATCATGATATATAGTTGAAGATGGTAAAGAATAGCGTGACACATAGATCGTAGATGTCTTCATCAAAACTATATCTTCGCTTTCTTGTTGCGCTGAGTTATTAAAACGCATTATTCAAGAATATCAATTGTCGACTAATTTTTGTTTTTTTTTCCCGTAGCCAAACATTATTTTGCTTTTCTCATTTCTCATATTTCATGATTCTATTTGATAGAAGATCAACAAAAGACGGGAATAGCGCAATTTTATTTATGCAAAATATGAAAGCAACGAACGTTCAATAAATAGATTGACGATACAAGTTTATTATATATAAACAGAACAAGAAAAAAGGAAGTTCGATCCTATCTATTAAGAATGTTAACTGAAGTGGAAACTTTTCTCTATAACAATATGGCGACGAAAAACAGTTTTTTGAACTATTCCCAATGGATTTAATGTATAAATAAAAAGTGTATTAACATTAACAGGATCGTCTGTCTATTCGTTTCATGACATCTAATTGATTTACTAATCAACCACATCGAATAGATATCTTTCGATCTCTTTATGCAAAGCGATAGTTACTGCCATTTTCATGTGTATTACAATGAATGCCAGAGAGAATCGTCCGGAAAATAACAATAACAAATGAACCACTATCGGATAATGTTCTTGCTTTCGAACAAAATAGACAAATAAACCTTATTTCTGTAAAAAAAAACAAAAGAGATCAACTGAATCGAACGTATATCGAATAGAAAAATACTAAAATCTACTAAAACAAAGCATATATTTACTATTCTCTCGTTGATTGCCATTATTATATGTGACACAGGGGAAAAGTGACAAAAACTACGAAGGAAATTTGTTCAGTCATAAGATGAATAAACAGCAACTACTTTTTACTCCTTTTTGTTAGAAGAACACAGAAAACAAGAAAAAAATCGTTCTTACTTTTTATTTCCTCACATTAAATAGCAATGATCATTATTCTCAAGTGTATATTTGTTCGTATCAACATATTTTCCTACTAAAACTCAAATACAATAGAGCTTCCGTTCGTATGAATCTGAGTTATTTTATGTAGCACGAGTGCTTCAAAAAACGTAAAGAAGAAACATTTTAATTCAACGCTAATAAATCATAGTTGTTGTAGGCGTTGATCTAACTACAAAAAACAACTTGTCTTAAGAGTGACATCGAGTATCTCATATGTCATAGAAATCTATCCTAAAAGAAACAGAATATTAATACTGCTAGTATCATTGGTATTGAAGAGTAACATTGAAGTATATTCTAGATCTCTATAGAACAAAAAAGTCAAAGAAAAAATTCGAGAACAAAAGAAAACAACAGAGGCGTTGATTTTTGTCGGTATCATACCAATATAATTATCGCTAGTCATACGTAATTACCTGTCAAAATTATACTCATATGTAGCATATCATTAATTATAATGTGCATAAAAATGTTCACACCACTTTTTTTAGCAACAAAAACTTTTCTCCGTCGATTTTTTTAGAGGGTCAACTGAGTAAAAATGCACGAGAAAGAAATCTATTGAATATTCGATTAGAAATAAATGTATCTATAATTCATTGTGTCAAACTACCGTAAAAATAGGCAAATAATTTATTTTCTAGCATGCAAATCTAATTATTTGATTTCAAAAGTCATTTTCTGTTCGATCGCTTCGATCGACTAATTAATTCGAATTCTGCGTCTAATAGAAATTCTTTTAAAAGAATCTATTATTTTTGCTAGAAGTAACAACAATAATAATTTACTTACGAATAACAAGGCTTGATATGACTGGTTCTTACATTTCTTCTTTTCAGCTTTTATTAAATCGATTCGATTCAAGAAAGAATAAGATATTTTCATGTAGTCTCAGCGCGTTTTTTCTCTTAGTCTTTTTAATTGATAAGACATGAGATCGATTGTCTTGTTGTTACACTACTTTAAATAGGAAAGGGGAGATGTAACATGTGTCATTGGAAACTTGACTACACTAGTGAATAAGAGAAAGAAGCAAAAGAGGAAGAAGAAGGAAAAACGCAGATTTTTTCGCTGTTGCTGGCCTTGTTATTTAGTATTTCTTTTTTTTNTTTTTTTTGCGTGTCAACATTTGATGGGTACTCTTTATTAAGATTTAGTAAGAACTTCCTCTTCAGCTTCTTAACGATAATAAACGAAGATGATGTGGCCCGATATTATTTCTAATTAAGAAATTGTTGTAGCGTAATATATTTTCTTTTTTAATCCTACTCAAGCGATAATGCAGCTGACATAATACTAATGATATCCAAAGGATTTGGATTGAAGTTAATTATCCAGAACTTTTATTTCCTCTCTCAGTCTCTGCCTTACAAGCACTTAAAGTAATGAATTTCGTTGAATTTTTCTAATAAAAATTAATACTAATTGAAAATCAAAGAGTGTGACAAAAAAAAGTTTCTTTAAAATATTATTTAAAAAGATAAGCAAAATAACTGTATGGAATTCTCAAAAACTGGTAATTCTATTGTTTTTTCAATTTATTTGAGATTGTTAAATCGACCTTTTCCTTCTTCTTCTTCTTGTTCTTCTTCTGTTTTACATTATTTAAATATGAATAAACATAATAGACATTAGTATACTATACTATTGTTTGAGTAATTTATTTATAGTATAGATTTCAGATTTTTCGATACAATTAATACAAGGTAGTAGAAGTATTCGAATCGAATTTAATTTTTTGAATTAATAATCATTTATAAATGCACATTCGGATATGTATCAAACGTAAGTAGAAAATCTTAGTACTGTTGAACATGAGAGAAAATAACGCGTCTAATTTGTTTTTCTAGTCTAAATTTATTTACCCAATAAATTAAGTATTTAATTATTGTTTTTTTGACAATTGTTAATTCGATGTTTCAAAGCACTTCTTTTCTATTCCAAAAATAAGCATTGCGTGGAGTCTAGTCAAGAATCCTTGTCAAGTTGTTCCGACGATGTATTTCGTTGTTTTCTTCTATTTGCGACGAGATGCATAATAATCATAGCTAACTCCGCAGGAAGCCGACAGACAATCTAATATTGTTCATTTTAGACAAAAAATCTTGAATCTTATTCGTTATTTAATCCTTTTCTGGTATCAGAAAGTCTTTTTTCTCTCTGTTGCACTCATAATTACGATCTTGTATCATATTAACAGAAAAAGACGAGACATTATGAACTCGTCTCGATTGGAATTTCAAGCTATACTATAATTAAAGTCTAATTCGATTTTTATTACCACAAAAATAAAATTCGACATTGATTTATCCTATAATCTACGTAAGATCCCGTAATTAGACTGTTACGGTGATGTCAGACGTCGACATCATAGCATTATTTTCTTTATATCCTCTAGCGTCTCTCTCAGCTTTAGTAATCACTATTGGTATTCTCTCTTCTCTTCTTGTTATATACATATACATGTTATCGCTATTTTTTGTGAAACAAGATCTGAAAGGAGTGTTGAAGTATATAGGGTAGAAACTTGAATCCNCCCCCCCCCCCCCCCCCCCCCCCACAGACCGTTACAGAGAAATTTAATAATTATTAATTTATTTCTTTGTAACGGTCTGTGGTGGTTTCTAGAGACTTCATACATCATAATACAGACCGTGACACAGAAGCTCCACAGACCATAGTGACCGTGATAGACGAATTCCAGAAAAGAAGTTTCATCGCGTTTCATATTTTAATCCCACGGGGATTGTGCTAACAGCTTTTTTAATTATTCATTTCTATCAAATAACGATCGTGTACACATACAGATACATATATCGATAGAACGAATTTAGAGAAGAACAACTCTAACATAGACGAAGAAAAAAGAATAGGAATACTGTTGTAATTGATTGATACATTCGAGATATCAATAAAGTTATATTACCATATCTATGAGTAGTACTTTCGACAAATGAAACGAGACAACAACTTATCAATTAATCATCACAATAAAATATTATACTTGCGTGTTTCAATATGATAGAAATGGATCAAAAGGTTTGCTCTAACTGCTTAAACTTCGAAATGACGAAACATATCTTGTGAAACAACTGGGTTCATTTTATTTAGATTCGATCTACCATCGAAGAAACGTCTTCATCACGCGGATAAACAACAAGCAGATCCTGTGCATACGATGAGACTTATTTCTTATAATTAGTTCTGAGTAAAATACAGGTGTTGTACTAGGTCAACAATAACCTCACCTCCGCTCTTAACGTGCTGAGTAAGAATGAGAAAAGTAGAGTCGGGTGAGCTAATTCTGTCGGTAAAACAAATATCTTTTGTATTCCTTTTATAACTCGAGTTATGCATATCGTAGAAAAGTCATTGTTTCTTTCCGAAATAGAGCCAACATTTCTCTATCGAATGATATAAGATTATTCACAAAATAATGAACGAATCACATCAGAGAAGGGTGACAATAGAGAGGGGGTCAGCATTCATTCGACTCTCATGTATTCCTATTCAGCCGGTCAATGTATTTTTTTTCCTAATTCTGCCGATTACATGGAAAACTGCAGTAAATTTTAGAAAAAGCTTATTCTTTTTATGAAGCTGATAGAATACATAAAAGAAAAAATGTGACCGACAGAATTTTTTCCTGTTCTTAATATTGCCGCTCACGTAATTTGTGTTCCTTGTGTTGCCGAAGCAATGAAAAATACATAAAACTATTAAATAAAAGCAC
>OENM01001261.1:0-15624 GCA_900239745.1 Rotaria magnacalcarata | reverse complement strand
GATGCACCCCTTATTTGAATAATCAGCGAAACATTGATCATATGACTTGTTCCACCAATCGGTGATAAATCGAGTTGTGCGATGAATTTTGTCCGAAATCCATTGTCTATTTATAAATGTTGCACCAACATCACGAGCTCCACGAAAAGCAATGCATTTGATCCTGTCAATCATTCTTTGTTGTTCATTATCATAAGTACCAGCCATTTCATATAATGAAACTACGTTGATTTAACAAGAGGATGAATTTATTATGAAACACATCGAGGAGAGAACAACCTGCTATCCCAGGTCGAACATTACGACGACCTGATACGATCGTAAACGACCGTAAATGGCAACGTATACTACCGTTTTGTAACGTTTCCGACCGTAAAGCGCCGTAATTTGACGTTTTGGCATGCACCGTATTACGGCCGTCATTTGTCCTGTCGTAAACGGTTACTAACGGCCGTAATGTGGTCGGATATTTCAGTATCCGACCGTATCCGATCGTTTATGGCACGATGCAAAACGACCGTAATACGGTGCATACCAAACGGTCGTAAATTATGGCTAAACGGCCGTGTACGACACAAGTTGATCGACCTGGGATATCACGCCACAAATCACTGAAATTTCTCTCCGCTGTAACTTACAGACAGAAGGAGAACGGAAAGTATCTTTGAAATGACTAGTATCACGTGGAGTAGACAACAGAATGCAGAAGAATCACCTTATTGCCAAAGTCATAGTTCTATCTCATGATTATTAGCAGTTTTCTTTCATTTTTTTTTCTAGAGAAATCTTTGACATCAATGCTTTAAAACTCAGTAAAAATGAGTTATAACGATATTTTTTTGAAGAAAATTCCATTGTGTTTGAGAGTTTGATATATGAAAGTTCTTCAAAGTCATATTATTTAGCATCGCTGAATCCCATTTTTCACGAGTTTTCATTTGGTATAAAATTCATCGTATCTCCTACTTCGAATCATACAGTTACAGTTACCCCCCTGGAAAAATATTGTTTCCAACCCTGTACATGGGATTCTTATGCTGTTAGAATTGATGGTTTGTTATTTTTGTTCCTGGCATCAGACTGTTAACCATTTCTATAACTTGTGATGCCGACTCATGCGATGTAACCAAAATATCATAAGACATACTAGGAGATTTATTTGATGGCTTATATGGAAGTTCTTCTTCGATGATAGGAATAAAAATTGGCGGTGTTGGAGGTTCAGTTATTCGCTCCATAATACTTAGAAATCGCGTAAAAACTGAAATAGGTAGTTTTATTTGTTGTCCTGATTTAAGTTCTGCATTGAGTAAATTATATGTTTCATTTTTTTGTGATAGACACATTTTGTATAATTGTATTATTGCTTGACCATCCATTTTCTCACATAAAGGCATGAGTTCATTTAAACGCTGATCGAAGAGAAAATCGAATAAATCCGATTCCGTCCAATGCTTCAAAGTTTTCGCTTTAAAATTCGATGAAATTGTTCTTTTCGTGTATTCATCAGATAATGTGCCAGATGTTGCTGGACTTTCTGAACGTTTGTTACTTGGTTTTCCATGTGAACCCAGTTTATCCGTTGCAGATGGAAGTGGTCGTTTTCTCTGTAGACTAATTTCATTCAGTAATTTTTCACATGCTGTAACAAAATCGCAAACGCCAAAATTAACATAAATTCGTGATCCAATCATAAATCCTAGCCAACCATCTGGCCTATAGCCTGTTTGGACAATCAATGGAAGAAGACGTCGTTTACAATTAAATGCATATTCAGCTTCAGCTTGACAATATGTACTTTGCTTATAAGGATCAGACATACACATAATTACAAATTCAGAATTTTCCACCGCTTCAGCCATAGCATTCATCGCTAAAGATATATTTATACTTGAGTTGTTTTTTGATTAATAGATAATATATGTTTTACCTGGCCCGAACATATTATTAAGATCAATCCATATTTTAAAACCTTGAGCTAGAAGATATTCATGGATTTTATAGACTATATCTTTGTTGGCATGACAATAGGAAATCATCATATCATATTGAAATATTCGGTCAGCATCATCCTGTGCAGATTTTTTCTTCCTGACAACATGTTCTATTCCATCGTCTCCAATTACGACTTTTGTTTCACTGGCATCATCATCTTCTTTGTCTTGTTGTTTTTTTGCAATTTTTTCCAAAAACTCTGGTTCTAAATATACCATGAGATGTCTAGTTCAAATATAAATGGATAATTAACTGCATGGTATCAATTCGAAAATAAGTGATAGAAATAGATTTAGTTTAAGATGGAGTCGGTGCGGGTTGAGGGGACTAAGAGGTAACTGTGGGTGGCGGTGAGAGTGAGGGAGTGGGTACCCAGAATAAGTGCGGGGAGGTACCCGTGAAACGTCAAATGTGATTGTGGGTGATGGATACCATGGAGGAGTGCTCAAATGTGGGTGCGGGTTACTCGGAAGGGATGCAGATGAGAGGTATCCGGAAGGGGTATGGGATTCTCAAGTATGAGTGTGGGTACCTGGGGTAGTGCATGGGTTGTATATCTTGGGGTGTGAGTGTGGTTGTAGGGGTATATATGTATTCATATGTCGCATATATCGGAAGGTTAAACTAAGATTAAATCTATTCCTAGATTTAGTTTTAGTTTAACTTTTTATTTTCTCCATTTATATTCGAACTCGAATTAAACAGCTACTCTAGTTACGCCACTAGGTGCGAGACGATAGATTAATTTCTTTTTGTGGAACTAACATATATTCTCAAAGAAAATCCTCTTGGAATACAAAAAACGATGATAGATTGTTGATCTAGTTTGTATATCTGTGCAAGAACTGTACGTTCTGATACGAGAATTCTGAACGAGAAAAAAACATTACTATTAAATCAGGGTAACAAAATATTTGATTTGTAAAATAGATGGAATGGTCTATTTAAAGATTAAACGATTAGTATTTAGATTACCAGAAAACAATGAGAAAGTGATCAGATTATTATATAAAATAGCAGTAAAAACTATCATTTCTACCAGTAAAAAAAACAAAAATTTGATAAATAAGACAGATTTTATCAGTAGAAAAGATGAAAATTATCAATAAAATATAGTATAGAATAAGAGAAAAAGATTGAAATGAGAAAAATCAGGAATAAATGATTGCATTAGTAAAGCACGTTTTGCCTTTTCTGTTTGACTTCTCTTTCCATTCCTACCAATCGAAACAGTCATTGGTGTCGATGGTTGTTTGCAAATTTTTAAACAAATAACCATCGCGCTGATGGGTGAGTGGGGACTGCGGTTTTTTGTGTATACTAGATTAATTTCTTCAAATACAGTGAAAGTCATAGCCCACCCTAAATCACCTTGTTGTACTTTTTGGAATACTCAATCTTCACCAATATGATTTGCGCCAATTATTGGCGGGAGTCCATGGGAGTATATTACCGAATGTCGATCCCACTTTCGGCACTATTAGCGAAAGGCATGTGGACATTCGCCGATACTCACGATAGTCAACGCGAACAATTCACTATAGTAACGACAGATTTTGAATTATTCAACTATGGATCAAAAGTTGCTGTACGTTCGTCAAGTTAGCAAGAACATATGATAAAATTTATGGGATTTGTGAGGAGTCCGTATCATCATATATCAATATCATTTGCTCTAATAATTGAAAATGTGGTGGAGTTTCGCCAGTATTGGCGAGAGTCGTATTAGCAAACCTCTGGCTACTCTACTTTTTAGCTTATTTACTTTTGTTTTTATTTAACTGACTGTTACTCTATTCTATTAACTGATATTACAATTTTAATACATAACCTTTTAATTTAACAACTGATCATTTAACTAATTTACTGGTACTTTAATATATAACTGATCATTCATTCAGTCAACAGATTTTATAATAATCTTTCTTACTCATCATACCATCTATTTTACCGATCATCTAAATCCATGCCTTAAATCTGTATGTATTCAAAGACTTCTAACGATTATTTAAAACAATTTCACTGTAGTACAAATAGAAAAATGAAATGATGTTGTTCTTGTTCAATCTGTAGAATCAATGTATCAGGCATGACCGTAAAAGGAGTACGATGCAGGATTGTAAGTATTATATCTCATTCTAAAATATGAACTATTTGATTATTTCATATCAGAAATGCTAAGTAAAATGAATGAAAATAAAAATTCAACAATTTGTCTCTTCGATTATTTTGTTTCATATATTAGTCCCGCAAATATAACCAATATTTTATTTTTGCTTACCCTGTATTAGTTTCCAAACAAGTCCTTGACATAATTTTTTCATTTCTTCATTACTACTAGATTGCGATATCATTTGAATCTTGTCAATAAATTCAGTATTCGCACGAAGCACATTTGCTGCGTCTGGAAGAAATGATAGTGTCCATAGAATTTCGAATAGTGATGTTAATACGACTTCAATACACTTTTTAGTACATTCCACAAGAGTTGGAACACCATTTATTTCGACCAATGATTTCTTCAATTGATCATGTTGAACAAGATCTCAATGAAACGAAATATAATTAAATGATTTGATTAGTCAATGTTCCTTTACTTTTCAGTGTTTCTAGAGTTTGTCGCATTTGGTTTTGATCATCAGGCTTTTCTCGAATAAGAGTGTTTAATGATCTATAGACCACTGTAACTAAAATACCTGGCTTAGGCATCGCTTTTATATCCTCTTCGGTTGCTGTATGAGCAAGAAGCATATAAGTATTAAATCTTAAAGGTTCGTACTGAGTTGATGTTAAACGAAGCAGTATAGACGTTGTTTTCTGTTGTTTGATATAAGTCGATATTGTTGGTTCACTTGTTACTTTAACAAGAAAACTAATGGCTGTATTGATTAACATTGTCTCTTGGCTAGATAATGATTCGACAATATTGTTATACAATATTGATGTATCAATTAAAGTTAAAATATGATTGACAAACGGTAGATGATCAATAAAAACTTTTACATTGGTTGATTTATGATTGGCTAATTTTAATAAATGATTTATAGCATCAAACATTGGTTGATTCCATTGAAAGATAAAAGGAATCGTTTTATTTAATAATGTCACATATTGAGATACCATTGCCGTAAGTAAACTGTTGATCATTTGTTCAATGCGGCTACCTAGAGAACGAAAAAAAAGATTTCTAAATTCGTATTATTGAACTCCAGGTCGACCGTATCTGTTCGACCTGGGCTAATAAAACAATAATTTCGTACTATTGTAAGATATAATAAATGATGGACATTGAATAAGAAAAAATCTTTCTTTTCTTGTCATCATATTTTTACTTGATTTTTTCATCTCAAACGAATCAATGTAATCATTTGAACAAAGACAACGAACAATAGGACCAACAAATTGAAATAATATATCCTTTGTAAAACTCTTTTCTTTATTGATTCGTTCTTGATAATCAATATAGATACTAAATAATCGTGTAAAACTTTTTAGTTCACGTTTGCTTTTGTCCGAAAAATAGTTTTTGGATTTAACTAAATCTGCAATCTGAGTAGCGATCATGCTGATAAATGATGAAGCGAATAGCCACGATGGATTGCAGTCTAGTGTTTCAGTATTCTTGAATAAAATTTTTAAAAATTTTGTAACATTTCGAAAAAAAAGTCGTTGCTTTTCATCTAGTTTACAATTTTGAAACCATTGATCAATAGCATTCATCAATGGTGTTCGTAATAGACTGAAAAATTTGTGTCGAGCAACTGCTACTAATGTTGATGGACGAATAAGAACAAGTGCAGATAGAATATAATTGAAACTTGTAAGATGTGGTTCGTTCGATGAAAGTTTTATTTCACGCTGACATGTATCGAGAAAACTTATCAATTCCAATTTCGAAATTGTTTTCACTTTTTGAACGATTATATTACAATGATAATTAATCAACATTGTACAAGCCGAAGTTCCCTCTCCCATGAAAGTATCTCGTCCATACGACGACATTGATTGTTGTGGCCTAACCGTACTTGAAATATTTGTTGATATATTTGTGATGTATCGTAATAATTCCTCCTAAATATGTTTTAGTAAGTACAAGTTTATGCTTCGCTATTAATCGATAATTTTGCAAGTAGTGTTTTTCTACCTGTAATCAGCGATTATCGATAGTGTTGTCTATGAGAACGAAAAATGGATTTTAACTTTTTCTTTTGTTACCATGAGTGACATTTAGAGATAGGCGATTAGCAAAACTAATGGACAGTATTGGTTTGTTTACAAACAAAACAAAATCCAATTATCTATAACACATCTCGATATACACTATTGACTGAAATATATATTGACAAAATAATGAGTATTCAATGACATCTTATCAGATAAAATTTAAAAAGTACAATAAATTGATGAATATATTTCGATACCAATCATCGGAGAGACAGTTGCCCTTGAAATAGTTTTGTTTACATACATTTTATGCTCGACTGATCAATGTGAGCGATGATATTGCTACGTGTATATAACGTAAACCGAAATAAAAAGAAAAAAAAAGCCACAGCAGGTGATTTCTAATTGTCGCCTTTTCTCTCTCTGTCAAACGTGCATGTTGTGTCACAGATTGTGACTGACTATTTTCTTTGCGAAAATAATAACGATTAGTTAATCATTGGCACAATGCCTGAATCATTGGAAGTTGCAGCTTCTATATGGTCTCGTTTGGTCGCTACGGTGGCGTCAAAAGGGAAACAACTTACAGAAGAACAAGAAGAAGACGAATCAGTCCTATCAGCAATAGAACGACAAACTGAAAATTCACGTAAAGGTGGAACCATTTGGGAAGCCGTACGTAAAGCAGATGAAGCAGCTTTGAAGCGTCTTCTTAGCGAGAATCCAAGTAATGCTGATGCACGTGGTCCAGTTGGTGAATGTCCTATACATATGTTATTTTTATATGGAACTGAAACTCATCTTAATATGGCTCGATATTTAATTATAAATTTTCCATATACAATAACACAAATCTATAATAAAGAGGTAGATAACAAATGTTTATCATTATTCTATCAAAACAAAATAAATGATTGTTCTCCTTTTTTTTAGGAATATTATGGTGAAATCGTTCTTCATATTGCAATTATTAAACGAAATCCAACAATGGTGGAATGGTTGTTAGGCGAGGAACACAATAAAGCCTATCTAGAACAACAATTAACATCAGCAGCTAGTGGTGTTTTTTTTCAAGAGTATGTTCGAGCTATTAGTTTTTGTTTTGTTTAGTTAATATTTTGATTTTCATTAGAGGTCGACCGTGTTATTATGGTGAAACTCCGTTAGCTTTTGCTTGTTGTACCAATCAATGGAATATAGCCGAAATCTTACTTAAATTTGGTGCTTCCATGGATGTGGTTAGTTAGTTAAATTATTACTAGTGCCTTTCTCTAAATATCTTCGATAAAATAGGTTGATTCCAATGGTAATACTGTATTACATTTACTTGTTATTCATAATTTACCTGAAATTTACACTAAATATAAAGAACGTTGGATAGCCGAACAGCAAACAGATAAAGATTCAAGTGACGAAGATGATGATGAATATTTTCGAATAGAGAAACAACGTATTACTCCATTATGGAAACGTTTAAACAAGGAGGGCTACACCCCGTTAACATTAGCTGCAAAATTGGGCCAAGCTGATATGTTTTCATTTTTAATTGAGGAACGTAAAATAACTCAATGGAGTTTTGGACCTGTTGCATGTGTACTTTATCCACTTGATCAAGTCGATTTAGAATGTCATGAAGATGTAGAAAAAGAATATTATTTATATTGAAATATCTCTAAATGACAGAATATTTTTTATTTAATTTAGAGTATTGAGTCACCAGTGAGTGCTCTTGAACTTATTGTACAAAATGCTCATGTCGAACTTATTATGCATCCGCGTATGGTTGATTTAGTGAATAAAAAATGGGAGCGTTTTGCAAGAAGAATCTTTTTTAATCGCTTTTTGGTGACATTCTCTTATTTAACCGTTTTTCTTATTACAACTATTCTCGATCAAACACGAAATGAAACGGTAATATATACATTTACTTGTATATGGTAACTTTCTTATGATAAAGAACACTGACAATTAGCTTACGACTGAATGAGGCTCATGCAAGTTTATATAGACTAGATTTAATCTTTTTATTTTCAGTCATATTTCTAAAGACGAAATTGCCTTCGGTAGGCTATCTTAATATTTGTAAGCATAGAATATATATATATAATTAGATGTCAACGCGCGTATATTTTTCTTTGTCTACTAGATTTGAAATATGATAAAGAGATGGCAAGTAGGGGCGGACCATTTAATTTAACGCGAGTTAATTGACGGCATTAATTAACTAAAAGCGTTAATCCGTTAATATTAACGGTGAACGTTTTTAGTTAACGTTAATTTAAAATTAACGTTATCGTACCATCACTAATGGCAAGACGATGGTATTAGTAGAATATTGTCGACTATTTCTCTTGTTCTTTCGTCACGGTATCATATTTGCAGTCTGAAAAAGAAAGAAAAATATGAGTACGTGGACATGTTTACAATCATAAAAATGAAATACTCGAAAATATGATTGAATAAAAAAATTAAACACAAAATCGAGATCCTTAACATTTGTTATAGGAGAACTATTGAAACTCGAATAGACGAATGAGAAAAGTTTGTTTTATTAAACTAAAGAAAATCTTTACAGAGAATATTTCTATTCAAACAATGAATACATCTTGAATCAGTTCAGTTTCGACAAAAACAAATTTTGAAGCGTCTCGCATTTCAATAGTAGCTTCCACTTTGAGGTTACAATTTAAACTATTTATAACACTAACCGGGTTGACTGATTTTTTCTACAAATATCCAATAAATAGGATTTGTTTTCTTTTCCTGTAGATTGAAGGTGAAGGTGATGACGCAGTAACAACAAGTGTTCAACCAGCCGGAATGCTTTGCCAAACAATATGTACTATCGGCCGTTTCTTTGTTCTAGCAGGAGCTATATGGAAAGGTCGATCGGAACTTAAAGAGATAGAGACTTTAGGCATACGAAAATATTTTCAAACAACGGTAATATTAATTTTCATGTATTCATTCGTAGATAAATGATTTAATTTTACGTAGGGTTCTGGTCTTCTGGAAAATTGTTTATCATGTTCATTCTGTTTAACTATTCTCATAGTCAATATCTTTCGGGCATTAGATATGGAGGCTGAAACAGCAGCATTAGCAATAGCATCATTGCTCGGCTGGGGTTATATGCTTTTCTTCGTTATGGCGTTTCGATTGACTGGCCCATTTGTTGTGATGATATATGAAATGCTTTTTAATGATGTTCTACGATTTTGTATCATTTACGTTGTATTTCTCGTAGGATTTTCACAAACATTTTTCGTTCTATTTGATTATAATGGTAAGAAAAAGAATTTAATATAATAAATACATTTCTTTTTTGTTTTTATTTAAGGCTTCAAAGGTTTTCTTACAAGTGTCAAACACTGTTTTCTGGGCATGCTAGGAGATTTCGACCTTGACTCATATGTTGAAACAAAACATTCGTATATTAGTGTTACCTTTCTTCTTTTCTATGTAATTGTCGTTACGATATTGCTACTTAATTTACTTGTTGCTATGATGGGTGATACCTATGGAAACATTATTGAAGGTGCAACACAAGTATGGTCAGTATTGAGATTTTAGTTAAAATTTTATTTTAAATTTTTGGTACATTTTGTTTTTTCCCTAAATTAATAGGCATTTAGAACGAGCACGTATTGTATTTGCTATCGAAAACGAAATGGAGTCTGCGGAACGAAATTTACCGCTAAATAAATACTGGACTAATGTTGACGGTGAACGATATTTGCAAGTCGAAGAATTTAATGGCAAAGCTTTTCTTGCGGCTAATAGTGGAGGAAACGTCGATACTAATGATACGAAGGAAAAATAGCAGAAAAATAAATACAATTTAATATGGTAATCAAATGAAAAAGAAAAACTTGACTCTATTTTTTTTTAATGAATATAGCAATTCAACATCGAACTACTGTACTACATTATCGATTATCATTGTAAACACCAACTTTAATTATTCTTCCAAGCAATAGTTACGACTACTACTATTTTCAAGAACTTTGCTTGAGAGATAAAAAAATATTTTTTCAATATTTAATAAATGTATCTTCGATGAAATCGCGACTAATATCAAAATACTTAATTCTGCAAAGTTTGTGGTACAACATATGCTAAACTTACCATACAAAATATAATTTGAAGAGACACGAAGTGCTACTTTATTAGAATCGAAATTCGAATAATTGTCTTAGGAGATCCATTTTCATTTTTTTAAGTAAGATGTTTCTCGTTTTTGTTTTTGTGCACTAAAAAATAAGATTTCTGTATGTCATATCTACATCAGTATTGATTGACTTTGCTTTAATCGAATACTGTCATGTCTTGTATAAATAACTTTGTCTTTTTTTTTGCCGCGAGAAAATGTCTATGATGAGTCATATAATAATTTATAAAGATGTGAATTTTAAGAGCATTAATCAACAACAACTGGCAAAAATACTTTTTCGTTTTAATTCTAGAGTAATAATGACTGTGAAAAAAAGACATTTAATTATGATATTGCAACAGATTGCCGCTTGATAAGTAGTTACAACGAAAAGCGAGTAATATTATGTTTACCTGTTTGATGACACGTGGAAAAAACCTTTTGATAATGATTCAACTTGTTTCTTTCCTTTGATTGCTTTTATTTTTATTCTATATCACGAATACGATCGTCATTAGTGACAATCGTCATTCGACTGAGAATAAAAGAGAAAAGTGAATGCAGTAAGTCTGTTCACAACACTTGATTTTATGTATGTAGCATAACTACGATGAGTAATACGATGTTCGATGAAATATTAGTAAGCGTCGATACCAATCAATGGTCCTGTCAGTTTTGTACGTACACTAATCCGTTATCAGTGTTTCCTAAATGTAAATTATGTGGCCAACAGCTTTCTCAATCAGCTACTGGTAGCTTAATTAATAGCTCATCGGTAAGAATTTGTTCAAATACAAAAAAGAATCTTTATAATGAATATTTATTTTACTACAATTTAGATGAATACAAATGAATCATCAACAACATCGATGTCACTTCAGGTTCTCAATCGACAACAAAACGATGAAAGCAACGCTAAAAAAATCTTTCTCAATATCAAATCCTATTGTCGACAAGTAATTAATAACGTCTTATTTAATTTAGTTTGCCATTGTTTTTCTTTGTAATAGGCAAAAACTCATTTCGTCGATGACCAATTTCTTCCATCACCTCGTTCGGTTGGGAATATTGATGGTACATTTGAATGGTTCAGAATTTCTGAAATAACTTCATCATCAAGTGACAATCGTTTTAATTGGACTGTTTATTCGTCACCAGAATCAAGTGATATACAACAGGGTAGACTTGGTGATTGTTGGCTAATGGCTGCCTTAGCTTTAGTCACTGAACGACCAAAAATGCTTGAACATATTATATTAACAAAACAAGTCAATCAAGAAGGTGTTTATCTCATACGATTATGTCATAATGGTTTATGGAAAATAATTATTGTTGATGATTGTTTTCCTTGTACAGAACACAAACAACTAGCGTTTTCAAAATCAAATCGGCGGCAATTGTATGTTCCATTGATTGAGAAAGCCTGTGCAAAATTATTCGGTTCATATTCAGCTTTAACTAGTGGACAGACAGAAGAGGGTCTACACATACTAACAGGTGCTCCATGTGTTCGGATTAATTTAAATTCAGAGACTAATATACTTGATCAAGATATTATTTGGGCAAAACTTTTATCGGCTTGTGAAGCACGGTAAATTAAGATTCTCTCTGATAAATACTTATTTTTGAAAAGCTCATTTTTAGTTTGTTAATCGGTGCGGCAACTGGTTGTGACGATGTGAGTGAAGAAGACTATAAGCGTGCAAATATTCATAGTTGTCATGCATTTTCTATACTTGCTGCATGCTTCCTATCACATATATCTATGCAGTTCGTACTTGTTCGAGATCCACATGCTCAAACAAATTATAACGAAAAATCCATAACATCATCTATTCATGATCGATTAAATTCGACTCTTTCATTTAGTTTACCGTCTGGTGCCTTTTGGATTTCTTGGCCTGTATTTCTTAAGTTTTTCAATTCTATTACCATATCATCATATGCTAGTGATAATTACGATGTACGAGAGGTGGCTCAATATACTCAATCATCAGCAAAACCAATTCCATCATTTCATTTTTATGTGTCCAAGTAAGTCTGTTCGATATATTCTACTAATAAGGAAAAAAACAGGTATATAAGTAACATATTGACTATAGATTAGGGAGCTCTAGATCCAAGTTTTCGCGAACCTGAAAATGAATAAAAAATGAGACTCAGGCTCAATACTGCATCAGATTGAAAATTTTATGTTTGTACCAGTATCTGAGATCCGCCATGCACATGAACATTTGAATGAAAAAGTTTTCTCCCCTACTTTTTGGATAGAAGTCAACCTAATTAGAATTATTTTTGTGACCTTCTTCTCATCTAGATGATAAAGGGTTTGCAGCAGAGTGAACTCAGACTCATCACCAAAGCTCATCGGATTCAAAGATTTCTGAACTCGACTGATTAAATTTTTCCGAGGTCCAGAATTTAACGATACTCTTAAAACTCTCAAGGAATTTTTTTATACGTAAGCTTTAGATTATTTGAATAAAACCAACAAAAAATTTTAGGAAATTCCGTAAAATATTATAATACGGATCAAATTTTTCTGCCAATCGAAATCCGATTAGTAAAAAATGTTCAGACCCGGATTTGATGGACTCTACTCATCACAATTCCATATTGTATATCTAATATTTATACGAAACATACATAGTTAACTAATTATTAATCAACAAATAATCGGAAACACTCCAACGTATAGCTCTATTCTATTGAATGTTTGAAGTACCTACAGTAGTATGTTCATGTCTACGAAAGTTCTACTTCAAACAATTCACACTCAATATTTTTGACAGTTCTGCTTCACTGAATAGAATTAAAATAAATTCTAATTTAGAAAACAAATCTAAAAAACATATCATTGAAATTTCATCAATTATTTTTCTATTTTAGAACATCAAATTTTGATATTAGTCTTATCTACCATCGTAAATATCGTGGATCAACTCTTACGCATACACAATCATTTATTTTATGTGATGTTGAATATGGATTAGATAGAGATATCGGTAAATCTGTTGCTATATTGGAATCACGTTATGGAACATTCACACATTGGACAGGTTCATTAAGTCCTGGTTTTTATGTACTTGTACCATTTTCTACTGGTTTTTGGAATGAAAAATATTCTGACACTGAACGACTTTATACACTTGTCACGCATTCAAAAATTCCAATAGATATACAACTTGCCAACGAACCAGCAACTCTTCTAGCTGATTGTTTAATTGCAGCTGTATCAAAAGAAAATATTAATAAAACTACAGTAATTTATTTAGACTTCTAAAAGTTATTTTCTATTCTCATTGTTTTTTCTCTTTTTTAGGATGCAGATTTTAATTATTATACAGCACCAGAAAAATGTCATTTTTCCATGTTTATTGCAGAAAATTCATCGTTCACTAATTATTTAAATCTAGATATCGATATGACTGATTCAACGTGTATTTCTAGTTCTCGTAAATCGTTTATAACACACGATTGTATTCCACCACGTCATAGGCAAATCATATTTCTTACTGAATGGACTCATGAACGAAATCAACCAGCACGAATGAACTATCTGTATCAATCATCATTTGTAACAAACTCGAATCATTCAGTACCCGAAATTAATATATCAGAAAATGATTTTCATTCGTTTCGTAGTTTTTAAAATCAAATGACAAGCTTCATGCATGATAACCTCATTTGATGCATTATTCTATATTCAGTTTCATTTTTTGAAACAAAAAACACTTTTGTAATGATTATCGTCAAGGTTTAGCATCTAAAAAAAATGCACTTTTTTAATGTCAAACAGACACTTTATTTTCTACATGTATTCCCGAATATGATTGCGTAAATTGTCATACCAATAACTGGAAATAAATGAATAATTTATTTTATAGATGACGAAATACAGTTAGCCAGATGAATGACCATAACAATGGCATTGTTCAACTATTTGATATCTGTAAAAACCTAAGTGTAGCCCTGGTGCGCATTGAATCATAGTCGAATCACGCTAAGTATTTTAGTAGCTGTAGTTTTTAATTATCACAATTATACCGTATCGGAAGATAACATCTGCTATAAATGATCGTAGAGAATTACTCTCGTCAATCATTTGACTGATTTTCATATTGATTTGTATAGCCTAGGACTGGACTCGTTATTAAAATTTGAAAAAAAACCGTGTGGTTGATAAGAGAAATAACCCTCTTTTGAATAACAGTGACATTCACTCTCTAGAACCTCAGAAACTTTGTAACTCTTGAAATTTTACAGTTCTCCGAAAAAAATAATTGACAACAACGTGGGGTGCTATTAAATCTATTTCGAGATTAATTAAACTGCCACGTTGATTTTTCAAACCAATAACTATTCATGAAACACATATGTGTGACATCTGCCTGGCCACAAGCTGTTACGCGATCACATTCAATTTTTTATTCAATATGCCCCCCTCTCTCTGCGCTTGATTTATCAAGCACTATCAATTCGCGGATTGTTTTCATCCTGCACTTGTGAATTCTAATTGACATATTATTACAACAATTATTTGTTGATAAATATCATTCACATAAGATTCTGAGAATTGAGTTCGACAAACTTAAACAGGTTCGCTTATTAAAGTTGATCTAATAATTGTTATAAAAATGATAATCGAACAAGATGTATTTTTAAAATTTTAACGAACTATTTCGTCGTATTAAAATATCATATTTTCCCATAACAGTCGTTGTTTTTTTTGGTAGTCGCATAAGATACCTTTGACTTATACAACTTTCTGTTTTTTTTATTAAACGAATTCTTTCAGTAACCAAAGTACAGGCATTTTTGTCTGTACTGGTCATGTTCTATCATTGAATTGAATTGAATTTTTCTCCACAAAAATCACATATTGGATTAGGACACTTAATTTTAAGATGTTCGTAAAATAATCATTCATCAAATGTATTCACATTGTAATTAAATAAAATATTATTAAGTACGTTCTTTTTGTTATATTTCGTAATCCTTAAATATATCATTCTCATGACCGAGCAGTATCTTTAAAAAAACTTACTTTTTGAATAGAAAATAATTTGATAGCTGGGTTTGTTCAAGACATTCGGTAAATTCGATTATATCTTGTGATGAAAAACATCTAATATTCAAATGAGATCAATATATATTACATCGCCGATGTTCACGTGACATTTAGCATAGTTGTTGTAAAATGAGATTACATAGTCAACAAATATATGATCCATTGATAGTTTTTCTGTTTCTTGCGTCAAAATCAAACATAATTGAACAACATTGTAGTTTCAACTACGTAGTAACATAAC
>OENM01001260.1:27895-39505 GCA_900239745.1 Rotaria magnacalcarata | reverse complement strand
GCTGGGGTACTTCAAATGCGGTTGTAGGTGATGGGTACCATGGATGAGTGCTCAAATGTGGGTGCGGGTACCCGGGGTGGTGCCTGCGTTGTATACGTTGGGGTGTCGGTAGGGTTGTAGGGATATATATGTATTCATATGTAGCATATATCGGAAGGTTAAACTAAAACTAAATCTAGCAATAGATTTAGTTTTAGTTTAACTTTTAATTTTCTCCAATTATATTCGAACTCGAATTAGACAGCGACTCATTTTCAATGAAAATAAACGCTTTCTATGATCAAAGATTTACTTTATGAAATACAANGCGAGTGAGGGTATGGGTAGGAGGGGTACCCAGAAGGGGTGCTGGGGTACTTCAAATGCGGTTGTAGGTGATGGGTACCATGGATGAGTGCTCAAATGTGGGTGCGGGTACCCGGGGTGGTGCCTGCGTTGTATACGTTGGGGTGTCGGTAGGGTTGTAGGGATATATATGTATTCATATGTAGCATATATCGGAAGGTTAAACTAAAACTAAATCTAGCAATAGATTTAGTTTTAGTTTAACTTTTAATTTTCTCCAATTATATTCGAACTCGAATTAGACAGCGACTCATTGTCAATGAAAATAAACGCTTTCTATGATCAAAGATTTACTTTATAAAATTTTACAAATCTCCGATGCGTCTGCTTAGTTCTCATTTTGATCATAACATCTTCGAAAACTATATGAATTTCAAGTTTTCTGAACAAAGATAAAGCCAATGGATAAGAAGTAGCAATGAATAGAAGTGCGCACCGACATGCACGACCGAAAAATAAAAATTTTAGCACTAGTGATCAATGGAGTCGCATTTTTGATTCCGAAAAGAACTTTTTTCTCATAATTCAATAGTAATCGCCTCAAACAATAACGATTGAAAATCTGATCACATTCATATATTGTAACCGTAACATTTATCTTTATATACGACCATAGACGGCGGAACGTTTTGAATTTAGGGGAGGCTCAAATTTTTTTCAACGAACGATAAAAAGTCGACATTTGGAGAGATGATAGACTTTTAAAATTCGTTGGCAGACCTTTGATTGAAAAAGTTTTCTGTATTGGTCCATTTATATGACTGCAGAACAATCGGAAATTCTGTTCCTAGTCAAGAATCATTTAACGCATCCCCAGAGTCCCCACCAATTTTGAATTTTTTGGAAGGGTCTGTCACGAGTTCCCGAGGAGTTATGGAAAATATGAAAAATTTCTATCGAGACTATCAAAAATCTACTTAAAAATCCGAAAGTGTCTTCGAAAATTTGTAAAAGATTTCTAAAACTGAGTGGAGAGTGTCTTAGAAATTCCAAGAAACTCTCTGTTCACTTTTGGAGATTTCTATGGCACTTTCCAGTCATTTCTTAGAAATCCCTTGCGAATTTTCGAAGATACTTTCGAATTTTTTCGTAGGTTTTTGATAGTTTCGATAGAAAGTTTTCAAATTTTTCTTAACTCATCAAGCACTCACGACAGGGACTGCCTGGGGATTCATTAGGTGATTCTCGACTAGGGACTATACTATCAAAATTTTTATTTCCTTATCAACATAAGCATAAAAAATCTTAAACTTCGACTAAAGTAAACATATCATAAGTACAAAAACTATTGTTCATACCCAGTAACGTCTTTTCTCTAGTTTTCTGCAATACACTCAGAACAAATGCTCTTCATGTCTGACTGATCTAGTTTCCCTTAATGAATATGAGAAATAAAGGCATGATTAAAGCGTTGTTGTGTCATTATTGATCGTAGATGTCTTTATTCCATTAATAACACTGAAGCATCTCTGAGTTGTAGCCGTTGAAGTGAGATTTGTTAACTATAAATGCAATAATTTACAATATTCATGAAACAGATTTCCTAATATATTGTAAGTTAAGTAAATCACGACGAAATCTGCATTCTTTTCAAATATCTGAGCCTCCCCAAGCCTAATGACTCCGCCACCTATGTATACGACGATAAGTAATCTACTTTCATAATGTATTTTGCGATAAATATGTTGCAGATATACATCAAGAACTGAACTCTACCGTAAAATAATCAATTTCGTTAGGGTTACAATATATATTTGTGATCAGATTTTTAACCTTTATTAGTTGACACGATTACTATTGAGTTATGAGAAAAAACATTTTCCTTTATTCCTGTACTACCAACTCAGGCAGGAATTTGTTTTTCTTTTTAGAAAGAACTATCTCTATCATTATTTTCAGGATGAAGTCCTAGTTTCTTTAAGACTAAAATTTTCATGAATGAAAGACAGTAAGATAGCTTCAAGGATTGTTTTTCAATAGGGTTTTCACTAAGCGAAAAGCAATGTTAGACATTTTCGGACCCAGCATTACCCTTCTTTTTAGAATATGTCTTTATCAATTGTGCAGAATCAAAATTTAACTTGAGCCGCTTAAATGTGGAATATTGAAAAATTCCATCAGTTCCCCTTACTTGTTGCACTGAATAGCTCCAACAAGTAAGTAATATACAAAAATTTAAATATCAACCCTTTTTCAGTCCAGAATGATCTATCTTGTAGCATATTCTTTTAAAGACTTGGATGATCTGTTGAAACACGAATAGGCATAATAAGAACGAGTCATTGCCACTATTTTTCTTTCGGAACAATACGATAGTGTTCAAAGTCGTGCCCATGTAACTTTTTGAAGGAATGGTATTAGAAGCTGAAATTTTCTGGTTACTAGTTTCAGACATGGATGTTTCGAATGCTCATATAAAATGAAAAATAAGAAAATATTTGAAATATAAGACGATTTGATTAAATTTATTAATACGTTATATAAACTTGCAAGCATTGAAAAACTTTATCAAGAAGTCAATGAAAATGATAAATCTAATTCAAGTAGTTTGCAATCTTTCTTTCGGATGAAGATCAAAAATTTCTAATCTATCATCTTTTCCACTAACGAAAGAAACCAAATTTTTTCAAAAGCATGATGTTGTTTACACTGTATTTTTTATTGAAATTCCAGAAATGCCGAAATCGACTTTAAGTATGGTCACCTAATTTTTAAAATTCATGATTCGCTAGTTGATTTTCGCAAAAGTAGAAATTTAAATTTATATGAGATCAGTCTTTTGGAGTTACTAGACATAGTGGATACATTTCTCTATTGCTGAAATGTTCTCATCTTTATTAAGTGACGAAACTTTATAAATGCAGGGTAAGCTTAAAGTTTGTTTTTATTCTATGCCATTGAAATAGTCACATCATCAGTAGGATTGATTTCGAGCTAACATTTTGTGATGTATAACGTTAGTGCAGGTCAAACAAGAATTTACAACTGCTAGCTAAAACTTTATACTCATAAAGAAACATGGAAACTTTAGTTTTCATTCAATAGAAACAGTTTATCAAATTCAAAATGAGTTCCTCCTAATCTGGTTTAGTGGAAACTAGAATTACGATGCCCCATTGGTTTTTATAGTAAAAAAATCGAATAGTGAGTGTGTTTAACGCATGGGTGATTAACATATGAGAACAGTTGCTAAACAAGGAGCCAAATTTTGTACATTATTGAATAAAAACGCAAGTCAACTCTCAAATTTACGCAAAGTAGGCCTTAATTTCTTCTTTCTTTCATCACTTTACTACTCATGTGCCTAGTGTAATAAGAGAGAGATGGTTCAATCGTCCTAATGTTTTACTCACCACGAACCAGAATTCGGAATAAATAAAGTGTGGTTGTTATTGTTGGAAAAAAATTCTTACTACCTACATCTATGCCGATATTGATGGCACACTCCGATGATTTTGTTTACTCTCCTATATAAGCGTGTGTTCAATCTAAAGTAGGACACGACTAGAGATGTCAGATGACACAATACACCATCATGTCGACGGGCATAGGCGACATTCTCTAGTTTTGTCGGTACACTCTGGATACCTGAAGTAGCCTAATAAACATCTTTGCCGAGAGTGACACGAGCTACTCCAATCCAAGTTGATGGTTACAGACATCATTTATCTCCTCTGCTTGGTCTAGCTCCTTTTTTCATGCTTTTCAAAATGCATAATAATATAAATTCTTTTAAAAAGAACTGCATCTAAAAATGCTAAAATATTCAGTAGACAAAAGAAACGAAGTTTTTACTTCTATAAATTAATTTTTTTGTGATTTAAAGTGAAGAGTTTCTTTTAAAAAAATCGATGTTGACTGTAACTAGAAAATGAAACATTAAGCATCTGCTCATCGGTGGACCAGCGTCTCATATGGAGGTGTGGCAATAAATAATAAAACCGAGTTTTTTTTTAAAAGAAAGCCATGCTTTTGGGGTGCCATATGTATATGCACAGATAGATACTTAGGGCAATCCAAAAGTAGTGACGGAGACACCATATTTCCTCAAGCAGAGATCGAAAAAACTTTCTTTTTCTACCAATAGATAGAGCGTGTTTCGCTCTACTTTTCTATGCTATTTGATCACTATTCAACTAATATCATAATAGTAAAATTTCGATAAGATCTGTTTCTTTCGCATATGTGCTGGTAGCATGAGCATGAATGCTCGTGAGTATTCTTTGAATAACATTTAATAGCAACATGTTACAGAAGTACGGTTTTCACCATTGAAAAGAGAAGATGAAGACGAATCGCACCATATATTACTGATTTTTCTAACCTGTTTTTCGTAAGGTTCTTAGTTGACCTTTTAAAGAACAAATCTATCTCGTGAGTTGTTTACAGTGAATTCTCAATAATCAAATTCACATTCAAACCACTGATCGATGATCTACAAACTGCGAAAGATTCAGGTGTTAAATTTAATTATTTTGGGATAATACGTATGCTAGACGAATCTCTACTACGATTTTCTATCAACTCTTTTGTTTTTGCTTTTTTTCATAAAAATGTATTTTTCCGAAGGTTAGAAAAATCAGTAATTTTCAGTTCGATGTGCCTTCATCACCTCTTTCCAATAGTGTAAATCGTAGTTCTGTAACATGTTGCTATTAAACATTATTCGAAAAATGCTCACGAGCGTTCATGCTACCAGCACATATGCGAAAGAAACAGATCTTATCGAAATTTTACTATTATGATATTAGTTGAATAGTGATCAAATAGCATAGAAAAGTAGAGCGAAACACGCTCTATCTATTGGTAAAAAAAGAAAGTTTTTTCGATCTCTGCTTGAGGAAATATGGTGTCTCCGTCACTACTTTTGGATTGCCCTAAGTATACCAAGCGGTGTCGTGAGCAACCAAAAAGGGGGTGTGGGTAATTGATGAAATCCTACTTTTGAAAAATTTTGAGCACGAATAACCAGTGTTGCCAGATCTTCTGAATTGTGAAATATTTTCGGGATTTGTTCTCGATCTTTTCAGTTTTTTTTCTGTTTTTTCGAGATTTTTTCGAATTTTTCAAAACTTTTCCAAAATTTTCTGCATTTTTTTCGACTTTTTCTGAAAGTTTCGACATATGTTATGCATTTTTCAGAATTCATCATGACTTTTTCAGAGCTTTTCTGGAATTTCTCCGATGCTTTCGAGACTATTTTTGGCGATTTTTTGACTTTTTCTGATATTTATGACTTTTTTGAATTTTTTTTCCGGATTTTCGAGTTTGACTTTTGGCAACAATGGAACTATTTTGTGAAATTGCGCTTATGGTACTATAGATTTCATTTGATGAAATACAGTGCAAGGCAGTTTTCGAATATTTGGGGCGGCCCATGTGTTTCATTACAATGAAACCGTGGCGCAGTTACGCCGTGACTGCGATCGCACTGTGACCCGTAATTACTGAAAATTGCGACATAACTACGCGTAATTACGATGAAAAAATAGCAGTTACGCGTAGTTACGGTGAAAGAATCCCAGTTACACATAACTGCGGCGAAGTTTTTCGCAATTATGGGTCATAGTGGCTTCGCAATTGGTACAAAAGATGGCATAGATTAGGTTTTCATTTTATTTGTATTTTTATTGTGATTTTAAAAAAATTTTGCACACGAAATAAAAAACTTAACACTATAAAAGTAAAATTTTTATAAAAAAATAAAAACAATTTTTGAATCAAAAATTTTCACAATAGAAAATAATTGAAAAAATAAAACCTAAAAAAAATTTTAATTCTAAAACATAAGGAAAATGAAAAATAAATATCCAGAAAAATTAACATCTAAAAGCATTTAATAAATAAAAGAAAAAAAAATAATTGTAAAAAATGGAAAAACTAAAAAGATTTAAATCCAGAAGTTAAAAAGAATTAAAATATACATTCCACTGCTTATAGTAGAATGAGTTATGAACGAAAATGTGACGAGCACTCCTATTTATACTGATTTTCTGTGACTAAGTTTTATTATTCGAGTGTAGCCAATTACGAATAAGGAGGATTAATTTATAATTGGTCATTTATACCTACAACGGATCGTAGGATGCGATCACTAGGGCGCAGTTACGTTGATCTGCGTCACAGCAAGCGTAGTTTCTTATAAAAATCTTCACTACGATCAATGCGCCATAGTTACGCGTAACTACGGCACAGTTGATAAAAAAGAGGCGACATGAGAATCAATTAACCGGGTACGAATTTGTGAGGGACGAATTGAGACTCAATTATGGTGGAGGGAACAAATCGAGAGTAGCCCATCATAGTCATCGGCGGGTCACCAGAGGGCAATTGGTGGTGTAATCGCCACACCTGAAAAAATTATTGTTGCACATAAAAAATTATTAGTGAATATATTCAAAGGTGTCCAGACCGCCAGGGGATGAGACAGGGTGTGACCCGCCCAAATATTCGAAAACTGCCTTGCATTGTATTTCATCAAATGAAATCTATAGTACCATAAGCGCAATTTCACAAAATAGTTCCAGTGTTGCCAAAAGTCAAACTCGAAAATCCGGAAAAAATTCGAAAAACTCGCAAAGAATTCAAAAAAGTTGTCAAAAATGTCAGAAAAAGTCATGATTAATTCTGAAAAATGCATAACATATGTCGAAACTTTCAGAAAAAGTCGAAAAAAATGCAGAAAATTTTGGAAAAGTTTTGAAAAATCCGAAAAAATCTCGAAAAAACAGAAAAAAATCTGAAAAGATCGAGAATAAATCCCGAAAATATTTCACAATTCAGAAGATCTGGCAACACTGGTTATTCATCCTCAATAGTTTTCAAAAGTAGGATTTCATCAATTACCCACACACCCTTTTTGGTTGATCACGACACCGCTTGATATATCTATCTGTACATATACATATGGCACCCCAAAAGCATGGCTTTCTTTTAAAAAAAAACTCGGTTTTATTATTTATTGCCACACCTCCATATGAGACGCTGGCCCGCCGATGATCATAATGGATTATTTACATATTACATGTAATGATAATCTTTCAAACTATTCATATATGAATATTTATAATTAAATAATAATCAATTAAAAATATTACTTTGTAATGATGTGTAATTTAATATTATAGAATGATCCAATATTAATTATCAATGGATAAGATTCAAAAAACAAATTAAAATCAATCTTAATTGATATTGTTTTAAATGACTATTTGACATTGAGGGAAAAAAATGAATTATACAACGTACGAAATAAGTTGACGACGCACAAATTACAATTGTATTGATAATAGCCAAAAATAAAATATGATCTTTTAATATATATCCTCAAAACATTTTTTCAACCATATAGTAAAATGCGATATTTCATTTCTAAATATCACTTTCCTCATTTTATTTAAAAAACAACGAAAAAAATTTAACTATTAATTCGTTGATGATAACAAGACCATTGAACTCGCGCGTAAACAGAGTTTTTATTCACGTAAAATCAGAGAGAAAATACAATTGCCTGCAATATTGATCGAATTTGATTCCAGATTTTTCTAGTTAAATTACGAATATTCGTGGGTTCTATTATTAGTTTTTTAATATCATTGAAGATAAAAAAAAGTGAGTCGACAGTACCCAAAAGCTCCATTTTTTTTATTTTACTCTTTTCATTATAGACTTTTGGTATGAGAGATAACCTAAATATATAAATAAATACGAATCAAACAATGTTGTTATATCTTTATTTTAACTTGTTAGCCTACACTTAAGATATCTACAAATTTTATAAGTAGTCAATAAGTACACATTTGTTTTACAATCAATTTTGAGTATATCATCTGTTAGGATAGGAGATAAATGTATTGGATGATCTTCTTTCTTTTTTTTCTTTGGTTCGTTCTTCTGTTATCTTACGAGTCATGATATTTTTTCTTTGTTCGTTTTTTTCGTTTTGCTAGGCAGATTAATAAAAAGTTGAAGTAGAGCGTGGCAACGAGAAATCTAACTTCATCTTATAGTTTTTTTTCCATAGATGGCGATATTTGATAAAACAGCAACAATCAGTAAAATATGTTCTTATATCTTGAATTAAAAAAATTTAATCTCATGAATCTTCACTAGATCATGAAAGAAAATATTTGTTGCATCACCGTATTACATTGATCTATATGAAAACATATATTTTGTTTCCTAGCAACCATCATTATATTATTATAACTAATGCCGTCTCAACATTGACAAGTGATTTCTGCTCAATGATGGCTCAAACACGTGTTTTAATGTATGTTATTTCTGTATATCATTCAAATAAATTATTGTTTCGATTTTATGTCATAGAAAATATGGACCCTATAAGAACTTTTCCGGTGTTGAACATAAAACGGAACGTACGAAAGGTCTTGAAAGTAAAGTTTGCTATTTTATACCTAAATATCTTTCTCACGATTTATTTCTTTTAGCTTTTCTGACCAATCTCGGCTATTCAGTTAGTACGCACCCAATTCCAATTCGTAATGTCTGCGAAGTTCATGTCTATGATTTAAAAGTATTCGAATGTGATATTCGTAATCTTCAATTCGGTGGTGATGGTGAATTAGATGATTTATGTCATGAAGCTCTTCGAAAAATAACCGATGTAACATCACCCTCCTCAAACCCATAATTGATAAATTTATTTATTTATTTTTTTTTGTAAAAATCAATTAAAGTTCTTTTAAAAACAAAACTTGCTTTTAGTTCATTTGGGTCCAGTAAAATGTTTAACTAATGAAGACCAACATTTGAAATAATCATGATCAACACGTTGGCACGTTGTCATACTCCATGTTGTTAATGCGAAACTTAACGATGATTCGAACATGAATGCTAATGAACCTTCAGCTATACGCATCGGTTTAAGTTCATCTTTTGTAGCTTTCTCAAAACAATCAGCATCTGGACCATGTGGTGTCATACAACTATGAAGTGTTGCGCCACCAGCTTGAAAACCTTCTTCTTTCGCTTCATATTTTCCCGTTATAAGACCCATAAATTCGCTCATACAGTTGCCTTTAATGCAAAAGTATTAGGAAATTTTTGTTTTTTTTCATTCTCTCGCTTATTTCATCTTTACGTACGATGATAATATGGTGGTCGAAATGTATGTTCTTGAACAGACCATCGAGGTGGAAATATAACAAAATCCGCAATAGCTGTGCCAGGTTTTGATGAAGGACATGTTAAAACGGTGAATATTGATGGATCCTAAAAGATGAAGAAAAAACAAAAAAATTGTTTTTCGAAATTCATAAGAAAAATATACCAGATGATCAACTGAGACAGAATTAATCACGACAAATTTTCTTAGATCATATTTATACGGTGCATAATTACCGTGCCAAGCGACCACATCAAAACATGAATGATTCTTTTGAAAAGAAAAAAATACTCCATTTTGAAATCGTATTCAAATTAATTTACTTGTAGCGATTGAAATAAACTTCCTTGATATTTATGAACAACAGTAAAATCACAATCTCGATCTTCGTACCACGCTGTAAAAATAACATGAAAAGGTAATTAAACTAAAAAGAAATTGCGATTATTATGACCTGCTGGTGTTTCAAAATCACGTGGATTTGCTAAACCATTTGCACCTATAGTAGAAGAAGAAAAAAAAGAATTAAAAAGAAACTATCGATCATAAATTTTACCAATAGGTCCTAAACTAGGTAAACAAAAATGATTATCGAACACTTCAAGGACATAGCCACGCGATGGTTGATCAACAGCCACTGAAAATCGAATTCCTTGCTAGAAAAAATAATAAAAATTCACTATTTTCGTTTCGAATGATTAAATTTATTCATCGAATACTTGAATAACACAAATTTCTTGTGGTTTAACCAACATTCGACCACATTCTGTAGTTATATATAATGATCCATGTTGTGGAACTATGAAAATTTAGTTAATACAAAACGAAAATAAACTAGGCCATCAAATGTAAGACTTACCAATAAGCATATCTCCATCGGCATTGCAAAAAGCTCGATTGTCCATTGAACTATTACAAGCATAGATTGAAATTGAAGCACCATGACGAGAACATGGATCACCTGCACCACATACTGTTGCTAAACTCTATTCAAATAAGATTTACTATCATCTAAGCAATGCTTTATTTTTCTATTTACATCAAGGAAATTTTTCTTTTCATCGTCTACTGATGGGATAAGAAACGGTTTCCAACGTGTTTGATTTGGATTAGGTTCTGATAGATCCCAACGATTTGTAAGTAACTCTGATTTAATTGAACTGAATGGTTCATGAAGTACAGCTGGTAAAATTCGATAAAACCAACTGTACAAACAAAGAAATCATTATTTTTACTAATGAACAAAATCGATTTATTTACATTCGTTGATTAGCTTCTCGTGGTGCCGTAAATGCTGTACCAGATAATTGTTCAGCATATAGACCATAAGGACACACTTGAGGTGTATTCTTCAACGAAGAAAAAATTAAATAAACAATGATGAGAAAAAAACATTTTCGTTTTTCTTTCTCTCAATTGAATTTACTTGGTCTTTTGGTAGTGAATTCGGACAACGTGGATCTTCAGATGAAAAATGGTTGCCGAAACCATTAAGATACTAAATGAAAATGACAATGCAAACATATACTTCACAAGTGTACAAATTCATGGTACTTTTAAGTGTTCCCAATCAACTTGCATTTTTTCAGTAAGGCTAAAATATTTTGCGATTCTTGTGATACACTAATGCTTATCTATTGTCAATACAAATGCGCACACCTTCGTTCTAACCATGTGACGCTTTAGTTAGTTCGCCTTTTATTCATTTTTCTTATCTTTTTTTCTTCTTTTGACTATCGCTTATGGCGGCATTATCTCTTTTTTTACGTGGTAAAATAACGTACGAACTAGTCTTGTGTTATTTAGCACAACTTTTACGAAAAGTACGCTTCAATTGGATGGCGAAATTAGATTTTTTTCATGCTTTAAAAATAATAAGTATTTATCTAAAGAATAAATTTGAAAAAAGTGGAAAGAAAATAAAGACAGTTTTTACTACGAAAGAAATCATATGATGGACACTATGTATAATGAGCAAATATTGATCGAATACAAGTCGAATAAAAATAGGAATGTAAAAGCAAAGCATGCATTCAGTAACTCTCAAAAAGAGAATTGATCAAATGGACTGTTTGAGTTTTTTTCTTCGATAACAAGTGTTATAGACACTAAATCATGCAGTATAGGCGGGGGGGGGG
>OENM01001260.1:0-27884 GCA_900239745.1 Rotaria magnacalcarata | reverse complement strand
GAAGTGTTTGTTATTGTGCTTTACGTCGGTAAGTATGATTTATGGAAGGTATCATAAATAAAAAGGACCGTGTAGACGTACAAGCCACAATTCAGTAAAGGAATTTGGCATCGTAATTTTTTTCCTGAGAAAATCTATTCAAACAGTGTAGGCAATAGTAAGTAGTAAAAACCATTAAAAGAAAAGTGCTAGTAAAACATAAGCATACATTCTTTTTTCACGACTACCACATATTTATTTGGTGAAAAAGATTCATTTTCTTGATATTATAGAAACAAATATTAAACGATGGATCTTGAATACACAGTCACAGAAATTATAAGTCGGGATGGACGTGGTCAAGTTGTTCAACTCGATTATCAATTTGAAGAAACCACAACTGCTGAAACAGCATCAACATCATCAGTAGGCATGACTCGACAAAATAAAGAAAAACGAAGTCGTTCCTATGGTGCAAATATAACCCGTGATCAATATAAAAATATTGCAAGTCGTCAACGGAATGCATTACCATTCGATTCATTCGTGACTGTTTTACGGCCATTTATATTGGGTTTCTATTCCGGTAATGAACTTGAACGTGCATTTAATATATTAGATCGTGATCATTCTGGTAAAATACATATCTATGAACTAGCCTCTTTTTTACCTATATTAAATGAATCAATCGATGATGTAGCTCTACTAAATTATATACGAAAAGTTGATCAAGACTTCGATGAAAACATGAATTTCAATGAATTCCGTGCATTGGTTTTACGTGGCATCGGTCGGGATATTATTTGTAATCATTTATAAGAACAAAACATTTTCGATCTTTTTTTTGTCTTCTTAGATGCTTTAGGTTTTTTTCCTTTTAATTTAACCGATTGATCTCCTTTGTGTAATCAGAACACAAAATAACAGAATAAAAAAAAAACACAAAAAAAACAACAACAAAGACACCCGTGTCGACGACTATCTATTTCTTGTCGAGTTTATAAATGAGTACAACATTTTTAGCTGATTTAACTGTCCACCATCGGCCAAGTCGGTGTTCTTGGCCGATAGCAACGACTAAATAATTACCATCAGATGAAAATTTGAGATCATTAACAAAACCAAGCTAGAACAATCAGACATAATTCGAATCAAAATTAAAAACAAAAATTTTACTTGTGCTAAAGTGAAAAGTGGTGTTAGATGATTGAATTCTGGTGTTGATTGCCACAATTGAATATTCCCATTGAATGAACCTGATGCAAGTAAATCAGTATAACGATGTGAAGCTAATGATGTTATCCAAAAGTCTTCTGGCAATGATGCTGGTATTAATGATGGATCGATTGAGGTTACTTTATGAGCATGTGGCAAATTGAATAGAGGACGACGTTTTGACACAGACCAAAGAGCAATTGATCTAAAAAGAAAATAATATTTGGCTTGAGAATACGGTTATATTTACTAACAAATATAACCGTTCGATCTTCTACGTAAGCAGAGTGATGTCAATTAAAACAAGCAAAAACTCTGCAAAATTCATTTTCAAATAGAACACTTATTTTATATGCATTTTCTTGAATTTCAGAGTCTTCTGTGGCTAAACATTTAAATAAATTTTCTATCAGTAGATATTGAATGATGAAAGATTTATTGCGTTTAGTCCTTTTTTTAGCAAAGAAAGCTTCATAGTCTTTAAGTTCAATTCACTGATTTTCAATTCGATTAAGTTATGCATCAATAGAAAGACGAAGTTAAGTCTCGATGATTAATCGCTTGAAGAATCAATTCTCAAATAGCTATCGATTAGTTAGACAGCATATAATAATGTCCCCCTAGAACAAGAATCATGTCAACATGCACGGCTGAGTCGTATATAGAGAGTATGAAAACCAAAAAAAGCATAGGTAGTATTTATAACTAAAAGCCTTAATCCATTTGCACTTCCCTATCAAGGTTTATAGTAGAAAGGAAAGTTTTTAAGATGTAAAAACATACAATTTATTTTCTTTTTTTCAGTATGCAAATAAATGAAAGAACATAATCATAGTGATGCACGTGAAAATAGTTCTCGTCTATCAGTTGACGTTGGTAAAACCGAATGATTAAGAAGTAAATTCTTTAATTGAAAATCTTATCATCAGACCGAACATTTGTTATTGAAAGAATAACAGAATGTGACCTACAAGCATTTTTCTTTTCGAAACAAAATAACTATGTTCTTTATTGACATGCAAAATGCTTGTGTTATGTGTTTCAATAACTTTTATGGTTTTATTTTTTTGTCCTATTTCCAATATAACCATAAATCATTGTAGTCGATACTCAGGTAAAACGAAGGAATGTCTTTGATATATATATCAGATGTACTCTTACGTCATCATAAAGCTTCTATTTTCTTCAATAGCTTACCCATCATCTGCTCCCGAGACCATATGTTCATCATTAATCAACGCTACACAATCAATTGAACCCCTGTGAAAGGAAAACACATAAATCACCTTATTGAAAAAAAGTATTTTTTTTTTTTTTTTTTTAATATACTTATGTCCAGTAAACATCAGATGTGATTCTTCAACAATTTTCCATAATCTCAATGAACCATCACGACCACCGGCAGTTATACAACGTTCACGCATTAGGGCATCAATCGCTTGAATTGGTTCTTGATGACCAAATCTACCATGAAACCGAATATCTATATTTAAAAAACACTTTCTCCTATGATTTCAATCTTACAATGTTTCAACATAAGCCATTTCATCTAAATTCCAAATTTTAACTGATCGATCTTGAGAAGAACTGAATAATTGATGAGAATTTCGTCGAAAAGAAAGACCCTATAAATACGAAATTATATTCTTCTATAGGTTTTTTTCCTCCTGAAACAGTAGCAACATACCGTAACAGGTCCTTGATGACCGCGTAGCGTTTTTAAATGTTGACACGTTTGTGGATTCCATACCTGAATTAAATTTGATTTATCTCCAGAAACCTTAAATTAGGAGAATACTTTCAGATAAATTAATGAAGAAAAACGATTAATTTACCAAGAATTGCCCGTCGGTTGAAATAGTAATAGCAAGAATATTATCAAAATGTCCAACAATAGGTGCGCGTTCATTCTTATCATCAGTTTTAGCAATGCGACGTATCAAATGAAGTTTTTTACCGGTTAATAAACACCCTATAGGAGCAATTTCATTAGTTTCATCTTGAAATTTTTAATCCAACTCACATTTAATAATACTACAATCTTTAGATCCAGTGAATGCATATTTATTATCATTAGAAACACAAACACAAGTCACACTTTGTTGATGACCACGGCAAGTATGAAGAAGGACTGGTTCGGCATACTAAAACAAGCGGAAAATTCTTAAAAAAATATCTTTCTTAAAATTTTTCTTTTCCGCTTACACTTGAAGCGACTTGACGATGAAGTTTTCCAGCTTGTTCAAGCTAAATATAAATTTTTTAATTCTTAATATATTTTATAAACACTCAGAAGGAAAATCACTGATCGGCGTTGTTTTTTTTTTATATAAAACGTACCACATCATCGCGAAGACGGTCAGAAACCACATCGTGGTCAACTTCTCTTTCTTGTTCTAAGAGAAAACAAAATTTTCATATGTTATATGAAACAAAAAAAGTCTAACCTTGTTTTGCTATCTGTTCAATATATTCTTTAGCTCGTTTAAGTCGTTGTTCATGAATATTGTTTTCATCGTCATCGTCACGTTCTCCATTTAATAGTAAATTATCTAATCGAACATTACCATTGGCTTCTCGTTCATCATCATCATCCAAATCGGAATCACTTAATATTTCTTCGTTTTCATCGATAGCATCTTTTTGTTTTTTAGTTTTTTTCTTCGTATGACCATTGGTTAAATCAGTAGAAGTTTTTGATTTTTTCTTTCCACTTTGAGCTTTTAATAATTTCTGATGGAAAACAAGAGGAAATTGTTGTTGCTTTTTTTAGATAAGACAAAGAAAAAATAATACCTTTCTTTTTTTATCTTTTGGTTCGGTATTAGTTTTACGTATAAAAAACGGCATGTTAATCTGAAAAAAGAAATCTTATTTTTTGGTTTATTTGAATTCAGTAAAATAGGGGTAAAATATGTATCTATATATATATATATGTGTGTGTGTGTGTCAATTAGGTTTACACAATTAATCAATAAAACAAGTCATCATCTGTAATATCATCGAGCGTGCTCAAACACACGTCGCCGTTATTATCTTGTTTTTGTAAATTAAATTTCGTTTCATCATCATCAATTTTACGTCGTTTCGCTTGACACTGTTCTTCGCCAACAACATTTTCTTGTATTGGAACAAGTACTTGATTATTGATGCGTGTTACTGGTCCAGTTTTATCAATCGGACTTAATTTATTATCGAATACAGGTGGTTTAGTTGTAACTGGCGTAGAATATTGTTGAGCACGTTGAGTTGATTTGACTTCTTCCATTTTCTCTAGCACTGCAATGTGTGATTTAAGAAGTTTACATGGATTATTTGTTTGAGTTGCCATTCCAGTTGATATTGTTGTTGTTGGTGGTGGTGGTGGAGGCGGCGGTGTTAGCGGTTTTTTAAATTCACGTGGCATCGTTCGAGTTTCATTCACATCATTTTCAGTCCATGCCGTGGATTGATCATATTCCTTCTCAATACGGCTTAGTTCAAAATCACGTAAACCAGGAAGATTAAGCCAGTCGAGAACAAGATGAACTTAAAAAACATCTCGTTTCAATTCTAGCATTGTTTTTAAAGAGTCAATTTTTCCTACCATGTCCTTCGTATTCTTTTTCTGGTTGTTCAGAAAACGTTGTATGAAGAGCATTAATTTTATCTAATAATTTTCCACAGCCATTGAGACTTGCTTCCATTAATAGAACAGCAACAATTGCATCAAGAATATTGACTTGTTTCGAAAAAACTAATTTTGCATGAGCTAAACATTATTACCATAGAAATTGTCATAGTGAACAATAGTCATTTGTCTTTTACCTTGTGCTAAACGAACGGTACTTTCCAATTGACGTACAGTAATATGCCGATCAGTATTCTCAGTAACTCGTCGAGACATTGAATAATAACTAAAAAGAAGAAGAGGTCCGACGAAGATTTACTCTCGTTACTTACGTTTTAATAATTGTTTCAGCGTCAGATGTCATTATGGGTTCAGCAGATTTAATCGTCATAAAATAATCCCGCATTTTAGTAATGGGCCATGGTTTTTTCAAAGCTCCATGACCTAGGTAAACAAATCAGACATTGTCAAAATTTAATTACACAATTAAAAACGAACCAAGTAAATCAACGCCTTCGGTAATATATGTTGCTGCAATATTATCCCATTCTTGATTTGGTGTATCCAGTGTCAGTAGAATTAAATCAAATCGACTCAATAATGGCGATGAAAGTGCAGTATTGATTGTCAATGGATCTTCATTATCGTAAACTCCTTTTGGATTTGCTGATGCTACGATTGAACAACGTGTTTGTAGTGTTCGTAACATGCCACCCTACAAAAACAAAAAACAGAAATCAAATTTCATTCAAAATTTGAGAAAAACAAAATTTCTGTACTTTAGCTAAACTAATTGTTTGTTGTTCCATTGCTTCGAGTATACAAGCTTTATCTTGATTTTTCATTGTATTAAATTCATCAATACAACAAATACCTTCGTCAGCTAAGACTAAAGCTCCAGCTTCCAGTGTCCAACCGGGTCCATCCTAAACTAAAACGTTTCATTTTTTTCTCAATTTTACTCTCAGCAAACTTACTCTAACCGCTGTTGCTGTCAGACCAGCACTCGTAGAACCAACTCCTGTTGTTAGTACAGCTCGTGGCATCATTTTTGCTACATATTTAAGAAAAAATGATTTTCCAGTACCTTTAAAAACAAAGACGTGATATTTTCAATTAAAATCTCGAAAATATCCTACCCGGATCACCAACTAATAATAAATGTGATTGACTACGAACACGAATACCGCGTTTTTCATCCGAAATCTAAATTATCTTATGTTTACTTATGACAGCAATCGTTTCAACTTACAGTTACACCACCAGCTAGAATAAGTGCTATAGCTAATTTCACTACATAGAGTCCATACAGTTGTGGACATATACTAGCTATGATACGATTTCGAGCTGAGATTGGTGTTCGATGATTATCTTTCCAATAGAGTTCAAATTCATCATACTAAAAACAATTCTCTTTTTTGTTTTTCATTTTGTATTGAGATAGTTTTTAAACTAACAGCATGTGGTGAAACACTCGCAGTTTGATCATTCAATACAACAACATTATTTGCTTCTAAACATAGAGATGTTTGACCGCGGCCACCTACTTGTACGGGACGCCAACGATCTTGAACAAATCCACTAGAAGAAAAACGACAGATTGAATTCTTGAAAACAATTAAATAAAAGAAAACGAATGAATAAACTTACTAAATAGCAACATCATCGCCTGGTTTACAAGCTTCAACAAGGTCATCTTCCAGAATGACGCTAAATGAACGTGGTAAATTATTTGATGCTACACGTTGTAATGACTCTTGAACTTTAATTTCACGATAATCCGATAGATTAATTGTTGTATCTTCAGCTAAAATATTTTTTGTTTTCAAAAATCGTATATCATTGCAATGGATTGTTCGAACTTGATAACGAACTCAATACGTACATTCTTTCAATGATCCAAATTTAGTTGATGTACAGTCTTCATTTGAGCATCGTGTTGGTTTTAGTTTAATTTTTTCCAGATTACTTGATTTTGTTACTGCTACTATGGAACCACATTCTTCACCTATGCAAAAAATTGCTATAGAGTAAAACTAACAAGGAAAACAATTCGTACATTGATAGGATCGTGTTGCATCGAAAACATAAGGAGTTCCAACACGTATTACAGTCCCATGAAAACAAATAAAATAACCACGATCATGACAACTGTATAATATATGTAGATAAATGTATATCAATAGAATCCATTATTTACTTCGGTATTTCATAACGAACAAGATCGGATCGATTACTTCCAAATTTTACTATTTTGATTTTTGTTTTTATATCTTCAGGCTTAAAACAATATTTTTAAATCCAGAAATTTTGTTTTATACGAAAATAAATACCAATGAATAATCGGATAATTCAATCGCTACTTGTTTAAATGCTTCAGTAAGTTTATCGAAAAAATATCGAGCTCGTGATCCTAAATCCCAGAGAAGTCGAGCCAATTCAAAGTCATATTCCAATAATTTACAATAACTAAAGTGTTCAATGAGCAAATTCATAGAGAAATCAGTCGAATTTACTTCAATGTGAATGTTAGAACATTTGGTATATCTGATTTATTATTTGGTAAAAGTTTGAGAATATCATCTTGGCAGTATTGACTCTTAAAAAAAGATTTGAGTGCGTCTAAAATTATAACAAAACATGAAAGACAATGCATAATTTCATTGCGTATATCAATTTACTTAAAAGTGAACGTGAATTTGTTGCAGGCATTTCAAAGGAATACTTTTTTCACTTTTCCGTATTTTATGGATTGAAATTCGTCGGGTAAAATCAAGACTTATGCGATTGGTGTGATTTAACCAATGAGAAAGAACGTCGAAACTAGTTAAATAAATGCGAGTCGCAATATTTACATTGAAAAGAAACCATAAAAATATAAATATTAATTCATGTTGATTATGGACTATTAGAAATACTAAGGTCAAGTTTGATTTTAAGTATTTTTTTCGTTCAGATATTATTGTTTACTCATATTTTGAGTCGTGTTTATTGAAATTTAAAAATCAGGTGTATACAAGTCGACCTTAATTAATACGATGCGAAGCAGAAGCATTTCTGTTTTTCGTCGCGAGTTCTTTTTCTTTTCTTTCTTTTTTACTTGAGATCGTACGCATCATTTTCGTCGCTTTGTGTCGCAATGATCTCGAGAACCATAAATGATAGAGAACTCATTGAAACTGGAGATGAAAGTATCAAGATCGAACTTGAGAAATATTTTTTCTACTTTTCAATCGGACGTTTCGATCGCCTAAAAATATCGTTCGAAAATGACGATTTTGAAAGCTTTTTACCGTTTCAAGACTTTAAAATGATTAAATGACGTCATCAACAGATGTTAGTTCATATTGAATTCAAGTTAATGAATCATAGAGATAATTAGTCGATCAATCGAATTCGATCTTTAAGTATGTATCGCTAAGTAAGAATAGGATTTTCAGAGTGATGAATAGCACTATGGCTACTTCAATATGCATTCAATATTTTTCGAATTAAAGATTTTCCGTGAATCCAGATTCCTGCTTCGCATCGCATTTCGTATGCGAGTGCAACTTGGATACCACCTAGTTTTTTTTTTACTTACTTGACGTACGCATCACATCTCGTTGTTTTGTGACGCGATGATCTCGAGAACCATAAGTCATAGAAAACTCATTGAAACTGGAGATGAGAGTATCAAGATCGAACTGTTTCCATCTGTTTTCGAATCTTCAATCTGAAGTTCCATTCAGTCACAAATGTGGTTCCAAAATGACGAAAATGAAAGAAATTTGTGCTTTCTAAGGTTACGATAACTAAAATGACGTCATTAACATATGTTAGCAACTATGGTCTATTCATTCACAGCTGATCTAAGATAATGAATCATACAGATAATTAATCGATCGATCGAAATCGACCCTTAAGAATGTATCGCTATGTAAGAATGAAGTTTTCTCAGTGATGAATTTCCTTATGTCGACATAAAAAGTATTCAAGATTTCTCTGAATTGTAGCTTTTTCGTAAAGATCCGATTCGAGCTTCGCATCGAATTTCGTATTCGAGTGAAACTTGAATACCATCTAGTTCTTTTTTTGCTATTACGAGCAAACAAACTGATTAGAACTTTTGATAAGATAAGTCTTGGATGGTATATAAAATGCTCGGATGAATATCTAAAAAAAGTGTATCTCTCTCGTCTTGCAGTATGTCTTGGGCATATTTAACATTGATATTTTCTGCGGTAATTATAAATGCTCAAGGAATACCACCACCATTCGATGTTCGTATTGACCATTATAAAGTTGAAACAATAAAAGACCTAGTAATCAATACGCCTCGACCCCGATTATCGTGGAAATTACCAAGTTTTACAGAGCGCAATGTTCAACAAACGGCATATCAGATTCAGCTTAGATTTGAAACCGATGAATGGGACAGCGGTCGAATAGATTCAAGCCGATCGATTCATGTTCCATGTACAGACAAAAATGATCTTAAACCATCAACGAATTATCAAATCCGACTTCGTATATGGACAACATTATCGAATCAAGCAAGCTTATGGACTGAATGGATACAATTTCGAACACCACTATTCAATTTGCATGAATATATCATGCAACTTAACGATCAAGTCAATTGGATTGGTTCAACACAGATCTATATGAATGAATTAAGAAAAGAATTCAATGTATCTAGTGATAGTCCTATTCGAACAGCGACAGCTTATGTGTCGGGTATTGGTTATTATGAATTGTATGTCAATGGAAATAGTACTGATCTTAGTCGAAAATTAGATCCCGGCTGGACAACATATGAAAAACGAACTTTACTTGTTTCGTATGATCTTACAACAACTATCAAGGTTTTTTCTTTAATCAATCACTCATATAAATATATATATATATATATTCTAAGCTTCGTGTCTATTTAGGCGGGTATGAATGCTGTAGGTGTGAAATTAGGTAATGGCTGGTATAGTCAAGAACAATATGTACCACCGTCTGCAAGTGAACCTAACTATGGTAAAAGAAACAAATTTTGAACGATAAATATTTCAAATTTCTTCTAGGTCCTCCTCGTCTTCTATTTGTATTACATATTATTTTTGAAAATTCCGATGATATGGCAATCTATAGTGATCAAACATGGAAAGGTCGTCAAGGATCAATTGTACACGATAGTGTTTATAATGGTGAAATAGTTGATAATCGATATGATCGTCCGAGTTGGGCTCAAGTTGGATTCAATGATTCATTGTCACTTTGGATTACACCGGAAATAATGCCACCACCAGTAAATATAACTGCTAATGGACAAATGACTTTACAAGATATGCCGCCAATACGTGCTGGTCCTGATGCGTTACATTTTGAAATTGAAAATCCATCAGAGATGAAGAACAGTTATTTAACAAAAAAAGATTTTAATGATATTCAAGGTGCACGATTACACGATGGTGGAATATTGAAACCGATTAGTGTATCAACACCAGTGTTAGGTGTGCATACATTTGATATGGGTCAAAATATGGTTGGTTGGTGTCGTTTTCATTTTCGTGGTCCACGTGGTCTCGGTATTTATATTCGTCATGCTGAAATATTAGCACAACCAGTTGTTTCAACTCAGTAGGATAATCCTGAATAGGTCGAATAGATATAAAATTGTTCATTTTAGCCAAGCCTACGGTAGTATCGATACACAAAATCTTCGTGGTGCTACGCAAACTGATAGTTATATATTACGTGGAGATCCAAATGGTGAAATTTATGAACCACGGTAGAGACTTTTTTCGTTTAGAGATTTTGTTTTTTGCATTTCGATTTTTAGTTTTACTGTGCATGGTTTTCGTTTTATAACTGTCTTTGGTTCACCAAATTCTTTATCAGTGAACGATGTCGAATGTCCTGTTGTACATAGTGAAACAACAGTCAAAGGACATTTCGTTTCAACAAATCCAATCATTAATCAAATTCAACATAATGTTCAATGGGGTCAATTAGGTAATTCAATGTCATTACCAACAGATTGGTAAGAAGAGAATTCATTTTATCAACGAAAAACAAAACTTAATATTTTTTTAATTTTAAATTAGTCCACAGCGTGATGAACGAAAAGGATGGATGGGTGACGCTGCATTGACTGTCAATGAAGCTCTATATAATTTTGATTTGATCAAATTCTATTTAAATTTTCTGAATCTCATTGGTGATATTCAATTACGCGATGGTTCAATAGCGGACACCGTGCCAGTAACATTCGGTGGTTATCCTGCTGATCCAAATTGGGGTACAGCATTACCAACTATCACATGGCAATTGTATCGTCATTATAATGATTTGTCTATTATTCGCGATCATTATTCTTATGTTCGTGCTTATGTTGAATCTGTTCGTGGGGGCTACAATAAAACAGGTTTAGCTAGACTTGCTTATCATTATGGCGATTGGGTACCACCTCCACCACAACCGATGACAAATGTCTATTTGATTGCATCGTATGGATTTTTGCATGATGTTTCATTATTAGTCAATATGTCTCAAGCTATCGGTTTTACCAATGATACACAAGCATATTCAGCATTTTATCTACAATTAGCTGAAGAATTTCATCGAGTATTTTTTACAGCATCAGCTGGTTATTATGCAGATGGTATGCAAGCAGCACAAATATTGGCATTAGCCTTACCAAATGTTGTACCAGTTAATGTGCGCGATAGCGTTTTACAGCATTTAATTCAAGATATTAATAATAAAGGAAATCATGCATCAACAGGCATTGTATCAACGGCAGCACTTTATCCACTTTTGTCTGATAATGGTCAACACGATTTAGCAATTGAATTAATTTCGACAGTAACATATCCATCGTATGGTTATATGTTTAATAATCCGTATGAAAATGCAACAACTATGTGGGAATTATGGGATGCACCGATGGAAGGTCCAGGAATGAACTCACGAAATCATCATATGTTTTCAAGTATTGGCGCATGGTTTTATTCACATTTAGCTGGTATAGATTTTCAATCGGATTTAATTCTTATTCAACCACGAATGTTATCGGAAAATAAAAAACATCTTTTAACGAAAATTGATTGCCAATTAAGTACTTTGTATGGACTTGTTCATGTTTCATACACACGTGATGAAAGCGATACATTTGCCAATTCAATTTTGCTTCGAGTTTCAATACCATCGAATGCTCAAGCTCAAGTTATATTTGAACCATTGTATCCCGGTGCTCGATGTGTGACAATAACGGAAAACCATGAAGTTATCTGGTCGATTGATACTAAGGATAATAGTGTTTATCATGATGTCAACACTGGTTTAATGACTCGTCAAGTTGGATCAGGAGATTATGAATACCAAGCTTTTTGGGAATAAAAATTTTGAATCACTAAAAAAGACTATTTATATTTATTCGAAATTTTGTGATTTAAATATATTCTTTTTTTTCCGAATAGTGTGATATGAGTGCGCATTTTTCTTAGATTTATTTCATTCGAAAGATTTCAATAAATTATCAATTGACTTTTACAACAGATGTCGAAGATTTATTTTGATTCGTATAAGACTGTTACCGAAACACGAGAGGTGTTTACCAGTAGCCAATCATTTGAATATTCGATATCAACAACTAAACAGAATTCGACAAAGAAAATCACTATCATATACGATCTTTAGATGTCTGTACAATTTTCAGTTCAATCCATTGAATATCTGACTGAAAAATTAAGTAATGGTCGATGTTTATGTGATGAATCTGTTGCTTATCTAACTGCACAAATCGGTCGAGTTATTTTTAATCTCTTAGAAGTAAAATCTAAACGAATAGAACAAACATTGTCACTAATAATTTCATTTCAGGATAGCTGCAAATTTGTTAGAAAATGTCGTCGCAATGAAATGATAGCTAATGATTTTGCATTTGCATTAAAATTGAATCATATAAAAGTAAATATGCCGTTCTTCTTATCGCCTTCAAGATATATATATATATTTAACTATATTCTCTAGCCTATATATGGTTATACAACAAAGAATATTGATCGTTCTTCATCATTTCGTAAAATAAAAAAAGACAATCGAATTTTATATCATATTGATGATAATATCATCGCATTAAATGATTTAATAACAAGTCAAGTAAAAGTACCTTTTGATTTAAGCATTCGTGGTAGATCATAAAAAAAAATTTTCATATCAAGAATTCTATTATTTATCCATTTACTAGCACATTGGTTAGCAGTCGATGGCCAACAACCTATAACAAATGAAAATCCTATTGTAAATACATCGATTCGTTCAGTATCACAGAACATTTTAAATAAATCACGCAAGCTGCTATCAACGGTAAATAGATTTTATGATAATATTCAATAAATTCGTTCCTCTTTCAGGAACAACAAATTTATTATAAAGAACTGACCGAAATGTGTATTTGTTTAAATGAAAAAACACGAAAAGTAATTGATTCTTTATGACAGTATCAATCTGTAAATGTTTTTCTTTTTCTAGCAAGCTTTATTGATTCTTTCATCGGATAATAGTCTTCAACAAGTCATTTCACGCGTGATTATTTTCATATCGGAAGGTGTACGTGTAAATTTGTCACCCACATCGACCTTTGAGCGATCCATAATATTGAATTTTCTACTGCAAATGTGTGATGCTTTATTACAGAATGACAATATATTTCTCGAACTTTATGTACGATTTATAATCGATAAATAACCTATTTTTATTTGATTTCGTTTTAGTTACATGATTTATTTCCAGCTATACTTTCTTGTTTACTCGAACGAAGAATTTCACGTGATCATTGGTCATTACGTGATTTTGCAGGAAAATGTTGTGGACAAATGATACGGTGAGAATAAGATTTATTGTTTATGGGGACAAATAGTTACCGTTTGTTTTTGGTTTTTTGTATAGGAAATTTTCTACTGCAGCGAATCGTTTACAACAAAGGACAGTTGATATTTTTTATCGAATTTTAATAAACAACGAAGAAGAATATACTTGGTCATCGCAATATGGAGCATTTGTTGGTCTTTGTGAAATGAGTCATAAAGTTAGTTTTAGTTCAATCAGATGTTTTTTTATGATTCGCATTCTGTTTTAGGTGATTATTCAAATCGTTTTTCCACTTATTAAACAATTAGGTGAAAAAATTCGATTAATATCAGATAGAGAATTATCACTTAAAATGACTGAAGTTATTGTTGTAAGACACTTTTATTGGTAGTTTTATTAAAAGACACGTTTTTTGTTTAATTTAGAAATTTATAACAATAGCTTATCGTTCAGTACAAAATGACAATGAAAGTAATGAAAAAAAACTTTATGAAGATTTTGGCTCGTACTTTGCTCCTCTGATTCAACGACAATTGATATTATTATTGTAGATAAAAAATAATTGAGATTATAAAGTTATACGAATTAAATTAATTTTCTTTTTCTTTTTAAATAAACAGATTAGTTATGATTCAAAAGAATTCATGGTCGATTTCGAAAGCGTTTTGTAACGAGGCAAGGACAATATCAAAAATGAGCTTTTAATGGAATTGTTATATAATACTATTCGATGGTCATATCATTCTTTCGTTCTTAAAATTTAATTCTCACATAAATTATCGAAATTTGGAACAATCTATTTTTTATTTTTATAATAATAATTAATAAAACGCGACTAGATAAAGTAGAGGATCGACTCTATGAAATAAATATGATCAGTATATACTCATTCAAAGTATCGTTTTGCATTTAACTCTAAATTACATTTGTGATATTCACTATGAACAAATGATTGAAAAAGCTAAAAATAAAAATCACAAATAGTAATGTTTGCTTGCTAATGACAACCAATTTACTCAAGTTATTTTTCTCTATCAATCATCTCATTCACATAAATCTTTTTGATCTCAGCAGGAATAAAAAAAAAATATTATTTCTCAAGATTTATTTTATTCATTCATTTATTCATCCGGAAGAGTTGAGAGTATAGTCGTATTTCTTCTCATCTTACTGTTATGACTACAATTTTATTGCTCAAATATGCTTTATTATATTGTTTCTGACTTTTTTAATTTGATCGTTCGAATGAGCCTTTTCTTTTATACACACAAGGGATCAATGAATATGAATATAAATAGAAAAATGAAACGTCGTGTACATGAGCACATACACACACACACACACAACAGGTGAAAAGTCTACAACACTCATGAGGGGGTCTAACATAAAAATTACTCATTGATGAGATGTATGTGTATATTGTTAGTGTTATTGATTGAAATAGAGAAAGAAGAAAGAACGAACGAACAAGCAAATTTATGGATGAAAGATTGTGTGTGTTTCGATTGGTTAATATAAGTGAGAAAAGAAATCTACATTATCACCGCCAATCAAATTTACGTTTACAGGTGTTACTATTCAATGTGTTGATAAGTCTATTTGCTTTTAACACATCGTACAATGCCACGACCCGGCAAATCTTCTTATTCAGACGAAAAGCCCCCATGTAAGTCATGAAACATCAACGATGAAAATTTCAACGTGTTTTCTCTAGATTCATACATTGCTTTAACAGCAATGGCAATTCAACAAAGTCCAGAGAAAATGTTACCACTCAGTGATATTTACAAAGTAAAAAGCAATTGAAATTTCATTTCTTTTTTGGCATCGTTTTCAATTTAGTTTATTACTGATCGGTTTCCATATTATCGTACGAATACACACAAATGGCAAAATTCATTAAGGCATAATTTATCGTTCAATGATTGTTTTATTAAGATTCCACGTCGAATTGATCGACCTGGTAAAGGCAATTTTTGGGCATTACATACCAAGTAAGATCATGCATAATATTAAGAAAACTCTTTTTCGTTAAAATTCAGATAAATACCGACGACCTTGCTTTTTAAAAATTGAATGAGCGACTATTCAAACCACTTGTAGCCTATGTTTGAAATAATTGTAAATGATCATTTAAAAAACATCATTAAACATAAATTCAATATAACAGAAGCAGTCATTGAATTGAAACATACATCTTGTCAAACACTTGATGAATAGCATCTCTGTTTTCACTTATATATATACACAAATACAATGTCGTTTGATCTTTTCCGATGTGATATATAGCTTATTGATAATTGCTACAATTCAGCATATGATTAAAAATTTTCATGTCGAAAAAATAAAAGAGAAATAATGAAAATCCGATTATATTTAGATGTGGCGATATGTTTGAAAATGGAAGTTATCTACGTCGACGAAAACGTTTTAAATTATTAAATAAATCTCATACAGAAAAGACAGTGATGACGAAACAAACAATAAAACCAACTCTTGTCAATACATCATCACCGATCAAATCACAGCCAATCAAAAGTTCATTTTTTATTGATAATCTTCTTGCAAACGATACAAATACGAATACAAGTTATACAACATCATCAGCGTCGTCACCATCGGAAACTAATTGTACATTGCAACATCTGCTCTATTCAACTGATTTAGATCTTGTTCAAAAATTAACATTTTTTAATGATTTTCACGGACAACAGCAGCAGCAGCAGGTTTATTGGTAAAAAAAAGACAGAATATTTTATTTTTTTGACACATCATCAATTTTATGTGTTAGGCCAACTATGCTTCATTTGCGTCTAATGACTTTGTATTTTGTTCGCTATAAGACTCAAGTATACATATATATTTTTTTTGTTGATGACATTTGGTGTGTGTGTGTGTGTGAGTTTGTATCAATGTAATAATATAATGAAGTTGTCACACAAGATGTTATAATTGGATGATGATGGATATACCAAGACAGAAGAAAGAAAAAGAAAATTCTAATCACCTGAGAATAGATTATGACAGTAGCTTTAATTGAGAAAATATTCAAGCATGCATACACATATAGATGTGTCTGTATATGTTTTATTTGTGGTCTTGTGTCTCGTCATTATCATTATCGAAGGTATGATATAGCCGATGAAATGAAAGGGTAAAAGAAGAAGAAGAAGCAGAAGTCATCTCTCCAGAGATTTTATACATAGAAAACATATTGAAGTGTACTCACACAGAGATCATGACCGACAATCTTCAATATGAATATCTTAGCTATTTTCATTTAGTATTGATGGGTATTCATCTAATTCATTAATTTTTTGGTAATTACGTAATAGGGCCGGAGAGACATTTATTACTGTTTGTTTCAGCGGATTCTTCAATCAGGCAAATGAATTGTACAAAGACATAAATGAAGTGAACAATAATATTTTGTCGATTTATGGTGCATTTTCTCTAATGGAATAATGAAACTATTCAGTAGATCATCGAAAAAATCGATACCCTATGAAAAAAATTTGTGAGCAAAGTTTCATTAACGGTTGAAATGTAGATATGAATTCGGAACTTGCCTTTATCAACGCACAAAATAAAACGCTACACTCAATGTTTTCTTCGAATTCCAAAGTAATTTTGCATACGTTTGATTGTAGATTTTGGTTACTGTTGAATTGAACTTGAGTATCGATAGCTTCAAATGAAAAAACTTTAATGAATATCATTCATGCTTTGATCAATATTTTGGAACGTGACAGGGTTCTAAATCATCATTATATAAAATAGACGGAAGAAATTTGATATTTTCTAATGATGACTGTAGAAAGAGGAGAAAAGGGCGTAATCTAAATGACCTTTTCAGATTCAGTAAATATTAGCAATTGATAGTTTTAAGTTAATATTGAGTTCCATACGTATGTGTTCACTTGGAATAAGCATGCCAATATAGTTTATTATATTTCTTTTTTACTTAAAATACGGCTTGTATAGCAACAGCAAATTATTTTCAATAATTCATATTAAAATTGAATATTACATATCGAAGGAAGAAAGCAATAGGTACTGCTGACTGATTTGAGACAACCTGTCTTTAGCTTAAAAAAATCTATTGTCACTGGAAAAATCAAGGGAGAAAAGGCGGATTTGGGATTTCGAAAATCCAAAAATCCAAAACGTGAATGATGGAATTTCGATCTGAATTTTTTCCCATATGTAAATCTCATGATTCTTAGAATATTCTAAAATTTTCAGCGCAAACAGACGTTTCCTTCTCAAGATAATGAATGCGCAAGAAATACTCATTTCACGGCACGGTCATAAAATCCAGTTTTTTTGAAAATTCAATATTTTAAGAAGGAAACATTTATTCGAGTTGAAACTTTTAGGATCATTTATGGACCATGAAACCTATATATGGGAAGAATTTCAGGTCGAAACTACGTCATTCACAGAGGGGAAAATGCTTTTTAATCAATCGGATTTTACCCCCTTGGAAAAAATGCTGCTCTTGAATACACTTTGCTCTTTCATAATCAATCCAATACCTAGATATAATTGATATTATTCTATATTTCTCTTGCACATAACCAAGTCTGTTCATTGTCTCGTTTACTTTTTCTATCGTATGCGACATACAGATGCCAATGATTAGTATGAACTTAATACGTTGTTGGTGTGTTTGCGGATGAGTCTAGGAATATATCCGAACCCGTACTCTGTTTCAAGTGCTCATTTATGTTTTGTTATTCAATATTTTTACTTGTACATAGATAAAATTCGTGGCAGTATGCGCATAATTAATGGTCTCAAAAGTACACAAACAAAACAGAGGTTAAACAAAAACAGAATACTGTGAGTAGTATGTCGAATGGAACTGGCAGTTATCAATGGAGTATTCGATATTACTTCAATGATCTACATCGAAGATATACAATGACAGATGAAACTCAACCAAAATCTCGAGATTTACTCATTTCTCGTGCTATACCGATAGTCATTTGGCTATTTATTATCATTATGGAATTCCTTGTATATAGTAATTAATAGGATGAAATCAAAGAGTTCTGTGTTGGATTTCCTTTTTGGTGCCTCCTATCCGCTCAATGATAATAACAACAATCCTATATGCGTCTGGTGCTGCAGCCTATGGTATTTCAATTGAAATCTATTTTTTATTACCATTTGTAATTGTGAATTGTATCTTATGTCTCCTAAATTGTGGGATAGATCACAGTAAAACAACAGCCAGCATTATTTATATTGTCAAAACGTTTGTCCTTCTAGTGGCTACAGAATTATCTTTTCAAAATTTTAAATGTTTCACGTTTCAGCAATCATACAAACTAAATTATCAAGCTGCTACACGACCCAGGTCGAACTCACCCCATCGGATCCCATGGGAATGCGTCGGAAGTCGTCGGAATCCTTGGTATTGGATTCCGACAGGAAGCTGTCGGATGTCGGAAAGTGTCGGATTTTTAGGGTTCCGACAGGATCCGGGTTATTCAGGCATTTTCCGACATCCGACAACTTCCTGTCGGAATCCAATACCAAGGATTCCGCCAACTTCCGACGAATTCCCATCGGATCCGATAAAATTCGATAATTTTCCGCTAGGATCCGACAGGATCCGACTATCGGATTGTTCGTCCTGGGGAGCCATCCTTCGTCAGTCTTTATACTTAACGGTTACTATAACATTTCTTGTGTCACCTGGTCTACGTGCTGTATATAACGGGGTGCGATATCACTGTCCTTATAAATATCAAGGGACCGATGTTTCGAGTTGTAATATTATCGATATGGGTCAACCAGATTTCGGAGAAACTGATTCTTGTCTAAATGATTATACTATAATGGTCGCAAGTATGGAACAATCGCGTATCATTCGTGATATTTCTTTGTGTAGCATTGCCTTCTATTCTATATACAACCGAGCATTCTTTGATATAACTGGAACGGGTGGTATTATTCATACCGCACTGATGATACTATTTGTCGCAATGAGTAGCTCATTTATAATTGCTAACATTGATCCATTCGAGTATAACAAAGTGAAATTATACTTCAATTTGATTGAATTGGTTATTTTTACTACTACGACTGTACTACTTGGGCTGAACTTATGGAAGAAAGATGAATGTAAAAAATATATGGTTATGGAAAAGAAACCAATCATTTTTGGATAAACATCTTGAACATCGTCGTAAATACATGAAACTAGAGTAAATGAATGTCATTGACAGCTTGAGTCAAGTGAATGCATACCGGCACATCATCATGCCTTCTAAGGTGTTATGCAGTTTCAGATTTAATTCTCTATAAAGCATGGTCTTAATTAGATTAGACATAATTCGATGACCGAATATTATGCGGTAAAACTGGAGAAACTACCGTTTTCGTGACTTATACAAGCATTTTATTCGTGAGAGGTTTCATTTGATTTCAAAAGAAAATTGTTTTTAGAGCATTAGAGAAAAGAGTTCCAATCAGTTTTGATGAGGTCCATGCGATATTGACCTTCAGAAAATGGCATTGTGTGATCGAACAAAGGTTTCGAATCAACTATTTCTGGTTCCGCCTCAATTTTAGCTTGTATTGGGCCAGTTTGCGTTGTTGCTGATGTTTTAGTTCCATCACCAACTATTTCTTGTTTTGGGTCAGTTTGCGTTGTTGCCGATGTTTTAGTTCCATCACCAACTACTTCATTCGGATTCAAGATACTAGGAGTTTTGGTTTGTGTACTTACAGATGAACAAGTATCACTTTTGTCTGGTTTTACCTGTACTTCATTTCTTCGCTTCTTTTTCTGTTTTTTATTTCTAAAACAGATTAAAATTCAAAGAAGATACTCTGATGAGATTGAAAGCATCTTACATGTCAAGAAACCTTATCTCAGTATAAGGTAGATGAACGACGAGAACTTCAGGAACATTAGGAAGATTTGCACGTCGGATCATCTATTAGACAAAAAGCTCTTATTTTCTGTTGACTCTGATTCGTACTCATCATACTTTCTGCATGCGTTCATTTGTGTAGACATTGCTCATGTAATAGTATGGTTGATTGTTCTGTTAAAAGAAATTAGAAAGATATGATAAGAAAACAAAATTTCGTGCATATTTTGTAACAAACCTGCATGAGATTCAACATTTTTTCATACTCGACATGAACTCTATTTTTATTCGTTGATATTTGAGGTAGATGATGTGGAATTACTTTGGTATCGCTACAAATATGTCATAAATATTTTGGGATGCTCCGAAGTGAGAAAGTGTAAAACTCCTACTTCAATGTATTTCCGGTAAATTGAGGCTTGAATGTCATGCTGCGCTGACGATGTTGCGTTTTTGGAGGACATTGATCCGTCTAGTTAAGAAATTTTTCACAGAACTAGTTGAGCTTTCAATAATGGAACAAACCAAGTAAATTTTGCGTAAACAAGTGTCAACCTGCTGATAGCTATTGTTTGAAGGCGAACGTATAGGTAGAAGTCTAAATATTAGAATTGAAGAGTCCTGGCTTTCGTCATATGCAGGTATAATAATTAATTTGCGTTTTCATTTAGTAGTCGCAAAATGAGCTATTTATTGTGCTATTACCGCAGAGAGGATTACAGAATCTAATTACTCAAAGTCTGCTATCGACTTTGGTCGAAGAATAGTGCCTTAAAAGTCTGAAATATATTACCACCTATCTAAATTAGAAAAGTTTTATTTTATTCATCTACTGAATGAGCTCAAGTGTGAAATATCAAGCACATGTATGATAATACAAAGCAGAAATTCAGGTATAAGTGTACATGAGAAAAAAAACTACCAGTAGTATGCACATCGTTCGACAGAACCTCATAAATTATAGTCATTTTGACTTAGATGTGACCTAAATATTTAATTGAAAAACTCCTGTTTCTCATACTGACCATTTCAATGGATCATTCAAATCTCTGTTTTTGATACGAATTTTCTGCCGAATTCAACAGCAATTGAGTCTAACTCATCGTGTCATTGTATCCGTAAATTTTCAATATTAACTGCAAATATTCTATGATATGACTACAACAAGTTGCACTAAACTGAATTCTGTTATTTTGCAATAGGCGATGTTTGTCTGTATACCAATAGTTCCAATTACCTCGATGTCTTTGCTCGATAGTTTGCCATGTTCGCTCTAATTTATCTAAAACTGAAAAAAGCTAAAAAATTCATGAACAACATGCACAACATTTTTTCTCGCTGTCTGTTATTTTCTTTGCAGTTTCAATTTCCTCGTCCGTTCCAATTCGAAACCCGTAAATAGACGGTTTCATTAAATGTCCTTGTCCATATTTGTTGTTGCCATACTGAATACCTGGTCCACAAAAGAAGTAGAACACAGACCAATCACCGGGAATAGTATCTGGTAGTCTGGTCTTTTTAACTGGTAATTTATCAATCGCTAGACGTCTTACGTGATTCGACAGCTTTTCCTGCCAAGTGGGTTCTGCGAGGCAAATTTGTTGAATGAGAAAGTTGCGAAAACTGTTTAAGTCGATCTTGGCATCTTGAGAAAAACCCAATTCTTTCTTATTTTTGTCACGAATCGCTTCAACCATATATTTAAGTCCGAAAAGGGTAACGCGGTCAATAGGTCCATCTTCACCCAGATCGTCATGTATTAATTCTTTAGTAGCATTCACAACCTTAGATGATTTTCGTTCAGAAGAAGTACTATCCAATTGCATAATTTGAATCTCATATCGCTCATTTATAGTCTTGGCAACTTCATGGGCAACAAATTCGAGATCTTTCATGTCAGCCAAACTGGAGATAAATTCTAGCCTTTTCTGGATAATCTTATAATCTTGTTTATACAAGAATTCTGATCCAATGGTGATTGCACTTTCAAGGAATGAACCAACCAACGGCGCAAATGAAAAGGGTTTACCCAAATATTTTATTAGTGCGGCTACGCTGAAAAAACAACGTTGCAATAATTGTCTTCAGATTTCTGGTACAGAGGATAGCCAAATTATAGAACCTCCATGTGTATGCAGACAAAAATGCTTATTTTATTGCTATGATAACCGATATTGATCTGCTAATGGTATGCGGGCATGGAGACATCCACGCACTACCCGGTCCCACCATCTCTTCCTTTCGTCTCTTGTTATTGGAAGAAATAGCTTGAGAAAATTGAAAAATGACTGTAGCATAATTATACAGTCCCCTTACAAAAAAAGAGGTTCTATCTACTTTTACAGAGTACTGAACCTTCACTTTTAGTATTTTATTGTCATGCTAACTTCTTTTTGGCATTTTAATTCTATTTGAGATATAATTGAACTTATTTTATTTCAAAACCTCAAGATATGAAGTATTCTGAGAGTTTTCACCACTTTCGAATGAAATTCAATACTAAATTCATTTTTTTATGACCTAAACCCATGCCAATCTATGGCGATATATGAGATTTCTCGAAATATTGCTATTAGAACCAAAGTTAGAATGATTTGCTTCGACAGCAGTAGTAAATTATTTTGTCTGGTTAGGAGATTTTTTGAATCTTTGTATAATGGGATCCAATAACGTCCCGATTACAAGTACAATTTTAACTTATAAAGGCAATCAAATAGTGTCGCTGGAAAGAGTACATCAAGTTGTACTCGAAACCTACAAAAACTGATACGGATCGTAGCTTCTCAGAAAAATTAATCAAATACACAAAATATTGACTGATTGCAACAGCCAGTTGAGAATGAGGATAAGAGAAAAGTTTTTACCCATTCTTTAACAAACGTCCTGGGTGCCTCTCACTGAGCTTTCCAAAAGGTACGATGGCACTAACACAACTGACGTATGAAATTTTCACTTTGCATTTGTCTGTATCTGTATTGTTTTGGTGGAATTATGTTCTTTATGATCATTCTCAACTGGTTGTTGCAATCACTCAATGCTTTGTGTATTTGATTAATTTTTCTGAGAAGCTACGATTCGTATCAGTTTTTACAAGTTTCGGTTACAATTTGATGTGCTCTTTCCAACGATACTATTTGATTGCCTTTATAAGTTAAAATTGTACTTGTAATCGGGACGTTTTTGGATCCCATTATACAAAGATTCAAAAAATCTCCTAACCAGACAAAATAATTTACTACTGCTGTCGAAGCAAATCATTCTAACTTTGGTTCTAATAGCAATATTTCGAGAAATCTCATATATCGCTATCGATTGGCATGGGTTTAGGTCATAAAAAAATGAATTTAGTATTGAATTTCATTCAAAAGTGGTGAAAACTCTCAGAATACTTCATATCTTGAGGTTTTGAAATAAAATAAGTTCAATTATATCTCAAATAGAATTAAAAGGTCAAAAATAAGTTAGCATGACAATAAACTACTAAAAGTGTAGGTTCAGTGCACTATAAAAGTAGACAAGACCTCGCGTTTGTAAGGGGCTCTATAATTATGCTACAGTCATTTTTCAATTTTCTCAAGCTATTTCTTCCAATAACAAGAGACGAAAGGAAGAGATGGTGGGACCGGGTAGTGCGTGGATGTCTCCATGCCCGCATACCATTAGCAGATCAATATCGGTTATCATAGCAATAAAATAAGCATTTTTGTCTGCATACACATGGAGGTTCTATAATTTCGCTATCCTCTGTATAACAACAAAATAAAAGTTACTTCAGTTTAGTTAAGTTCGAGAACGCAATATTTTCTTTTACGTTTATATCATAGAAATTCTCATCAAATTAACTCAGAAAAATCAAGACGGCAAACGCATAAAGCACTAAAAGCTCAAGCACTATACACTGTTTCCAAAAACAAACGTTGCTCAGTCAATGTAGGTACGAATGTTTTTTAATCGAGTGCACTGGCAAAACTTCTCATCATCAGCAGGATTTCTTATTGTAAACTATCAAACCCAGTGTCACGCTCGATATAGCTTTATTCTCTGAAAGAGTCAAGCAGAAGACACTCTATTCCCTCAGAGATATATTCATTATAATAGAAAAAGCTATCAAGCGCTATATATTATTTACTATGAATTCGGTATCAGTAACATTCAAAATGACTTACGTGCCCAGTGGTCCTCGAAGATTATGCGAAATAATATGTAATGGACAGCCAGCAACATAGAAAGCAGTGAGAGCCTGTAAAATCAACCGACGCAATGATTGGTAAAACAATTTCATGTTTGGGTCACGATGCTTTCCCAATAATTCAAGATATTGAGTGTTCTCTTGCATTTTTTTGTCTCGATCCTCTAATGCCTTACATCGGTGAGTTAAGAAAGTGTTGTGCATGTCCTGTTTTAGATCTTCTCGTAGTTCCTCCAAAGACTCCAAGAATTCGGCATGAGCATCTTTGTTTTGTTCCAACTCTTTATAGAAACTATCCATAGAATAAAAACTCTTGACGAAATCATTTTCGGCTTCCTGACACAGAGACATGTAAACGTACGCTTCAGGACATTCACCCGAGTCAATAGCTTTTTGATAACACTCTATCGTTTTCTGATACGTCAGTATGCGATTATTTGTGTAGGGTAAAGTCTGTTCGAGTTCCATTGCATCCCGCAAAAGTTTGGTTCTCGTGTGACTAGATCTCCTATTTGTATTTGGTATTTGAGAAGGTGCAATTTCTGTTATGGGTGAGATCTCTGGAGTCGGAGGTGACTGTGTGGGTGTTGGTTTTGGCGCAGCTTGCCTCACCACACCTAAACCTCGCTTTCGATTGAAAAGTGCTGAATCCAAACGTTCCGCTTGCTCATGAAACGAACCAAGTTCGTACATTATAACTGCGTTACACGGATCACATTGATGCGCCTTGTTCAAGTTTTCTAGAGCTTTTACATGATCATTTTTGACTAGGTATAGTCGTCCAAGGCATAGATAAGCACCGGCATGTTCAGGAAATGCATCGATAGCGTGAAGAAGCTGTTCAATTGCTTTATCCGTTTCTCCACGCAATCGGTATAGGAGTGCCTGTCGGAAATAAACTTCGGCGAGGTCACGATTATGTATAGGTTTTAATTTCAATGAAATGTCCAATTGTTCAAGTGCCTTTTCATATTCCCCAAGTTCACTGTAGGCGATTCCTGCTTGTAAATGACCATGAAAATCGCCTCTACTCTTGTGAAGTGCAGCCAAAAAGTCAATTTTCGCATCTTCATAACGACACAAATGTGCTAGCACTCTTCCTCGGCTGCACAATGAATATGCGGTTTGATTTTCTTCATTTTTATTAGCTATATTTAGGTCTTCGAGAGCTTTTTCATATTCATGAAGGTCACAATGGACGAGTCCCCGGTTCAAGTACCCGACTTGAGCTTTCATCGGTTGGCTATATGCAATGAACTCAGAAAAATTTTCGACAGCATCGTCGCACTGCCCAACCATCCAATGGGCAAAACCCTTCTTGTAGTAGAAGTCCTCTGGTAAAGGCTTTTTCTGCGTCTCAAATGCCACTCTAGCCTTATCAAAAGCATCGAGCGATTTTTGACAGTTTTCGAGGTTTCTCAATTCCATAGAAGTGCAACCTAGTAAGTATTGTGCTACAGGATACTCACTGGATTCTTCGGGAATTTTAGCAAAAGAATTTGTCGCTTTGTCGAAGTCTTTTCGCTGTGCCCAATTACAAGCATCAGCGAATAATTTGGAGCGCCGGTTTGATATCTATCGAAGAAAAATAAATCGATTCCTTTTAAACTCTTCATTTATACCTGTTCATCCGTGCGCTGTTGTTGAATTGTCGTTCTTTGCGTCGTTTGGTGACTGGTTCTTACTTGTTCCATGAACTTTTCAGCGATGAAGAGATGTGTCAATATTTTCTTAATTCGTCAATCTAAATACACAGTTAATAAACATTTACCTTACTGATCGAGAAATATGTCTCATGATGAAATCACATAGCGATACTACATTAGCAGTACTTGAACGCACACTAACTTTCATGTTTCTAAAACTTTTACCTTCAGTTCCCGTAAGAGCTACTCTCTTCGCGATGAACAATTCTGAAAAATATGGTTCACTAAAAGAACTCTGTTACATGTACTCGTTTCACACGTTTCATGTAGTCTAGTAGTAGATTAGTGTGAACTCTTTAGTTTGAATTAAAAGAGAAATATCAGTAAGTCTCAATCTGATTGACACAATGAGGACGATCGCTAGGTTCACTGTTTTTGAGTAGAACTAATAGCAGCGAACTGCGTTTGGAATCATGGAAACTAGAATGAGCTACTCTTCACTATATATCGTCAATTTTCAAACTAATCTATTCAAAATAGCGTCTTAAAAGCTTTGCTTGATCCTGTGGACGTAATTTCTAACTTTTCGATTACATCCACAAAGTCTACTGTGAATAAATAATGATTCAGTGGTGAGATGGGGCAAAGTTAAGTCATCAGTCACTTGTTTCATATGATATAATTATTCTTCCTGTTTATCTTTCGATGTTTGAATTTTTCATTCAGAAAAAAACAAAATGATATGCTTCGTTCGGGAATCCAACCCAAGACACAACATCTTGTTAACCGGATCAGTGCTCTTACCATTGAGCTACCGAAACACGTAGGGGTATGACAGTTCAGTTTTCTAAGAACTGTTCAGACAGTTTCTTAGATCTGATCTGAACTGTTCGACTAGATCAGATCAAATCATTAGAACTGTTAGAACAGATCTTTAGATCTGATCTGAACTGTTCAAGCAGATCAGATCAGATCAGATCCCATAAGAGGCGACTATATCGACATAGACATCATCCCAGTGTAGATCCTAACAGTTCTTAGATCTGATCAGATCTGCCCGAACAGTTCTTTTGATCTGATCTGATCTGTTCGAACAGTTCTTTCGCTCATTTTATCTGAACTTAGATCTGAAAACTGTCACACCCCTAGAAACACGTTTAAACATACCATTCGTGTTTTTCTGAACGAAAATTCAAACATCGAAAGATAAAAAGAAAGAATAATTATATCTTAAATGAAACATGTATAACTCCTTCTAACATCTATTAGTCATCAGTCACTGACTAAAAAAATTGACACTGTAAATTATTATCTTCAAACTAGTAATTCTCGTCGCGTTAGGAAATTTGATGTGTTTTCAGCAGCCAGCATGTAAATAAGAATATGATTTTTTTTCTCTACCTGTTGTTTGATTGCGAAAAAGAATGGCCGAAGGACTGAAAAGACTTTTAAAAAAATCAAACAATTTTTGCATCTGATTGCTTTTTTATGTAATCTTTCTCAATGTAACA
>OENM01001259.1:458-39563 GCA_900239745.1 Rotaria magnacalcarata | reverse complement strand
ATCTCACTACACTGAAAAAATAAAACTTCTATTTGATCAGTATCTAACTAACCGAAATATGTGAGTTCCACATTTTAGCCCCAACAGGGCTGCGCTGAAAAGCTTTTTCTCTGTAAGCTAGTCTCATTAAGACCTTCATGCATACAAAGTTTCAGGTGCAAATTCGAGAATATGACTTTGCTGGGAAAGTGGGTCCTGCAGTGAAAATTCACTGAAAAATCGAATATCTCCCTCTAGGCAAGCCATGAACCGCTAATATATTAACCTTGTTAGTTTGGCAATGAGACCTTTCATTTGATAACAATATGAGCGGTTTTCGTGAGGGACAGTACAAACACCTCCATTGTTAGAACATTGTTTTCTAGTTGTTAATCTTCAAAATAATTATAAAAGAAAATCAAAAAATCCGTCGGCTAAATTAATTGGTTTTGATAGCCGATCAGTTATGACTGTATAAATCTCTTTCAATTTGTTCTTTTCGTTGGTCATATTCTATGATCATATGAATCGAATTTTCATGTAAGTTCAATACGAAAAAAAACTAGACAACAAGTCCACAAATTTTAATTCAAACACTTCTGTTGTATGGTGCGTTTTGCACAAAGTTAATAAAAATTGTGAATATACCAGCAATATTTCTATGATTGTATTATTTTTCTCTATGCAATCTGATATGTTTTCAGGTGAGAATCGTGTTTCATCAATGATGACGAATCGAATTAATAGAAGTTTAGTTTAATATCCATTGTCATTTGACATTAGATAGAATCTCAGATGCAGAATTGAGTAGTTTTTCAGTGCATAATTCAATTAGATAGCGTGAAATCGTCAGAATTTTATTGAATTATTATTTGAGCTTAACTTCTCAACCTTGGCTCAGTCGCATTGAAATTTAATTGAAAGCGATTTCTTTAATACAAGAGAAAGAAACGCTATTACCTTCGTGGCTTTTTTCTCACGTAATTATTTGAAATCTTTCAAAAAAATAGCCAAATACTGACCTTCTCATTTTCAAAAAAATATTTAAATAGAGTTCTACAACGTTACATACGACAATCATTTGACTTACTACTATTATATTTGACCCATATTTTTGATTTAATATTCATAAAGAACTAGTAATTGTCTGTCGTTATTATTTTCTGATTTCCAATTGAACTAGAATTATTTGTTTTTAGTTTTAGTATTATTAGTAAGCAGTTCTACTTTTCATATGAAATAGTTCACATTTATTCTATATTAAGAGAATGTTCTTAGAAAGGTGAGAGCCAGTCACTATTAACTATGCTGATAAGAACGATGACTATCAACGACTTGAAGTAATGATTCATACAATGCACTTGTAACATTTATTCCATGTAAATTTTTCCCCTATCAGTATGACATATCTCTATTTTTTTTTATTATTGTTATTTGAATAATTACTTGCATATTTTACTTATCATTTGTGAAAATCGATTGAATCTATTAAAATGATATTCAACGTTTAAATGCTCGCTAAAAGTTATGCTAATCATAATATCTATCAAGTAGGATAGTTAGAAAAAGAATTATATTTCTTTGAAATGCCGTGAGATAAATTATTAGCAACGACCTCTTGAGAAACCAAATCCATATATTATATTAAGAATACAAACATTGACAGAAAACTAAAATAGACAATAAAAATATTGAACCAGATGTTTAAGTTAGTTAATTCAAGACATATATTAAAAGGAGTTCTTCCAGATTCAATGATTTGAACGCTTCATCAACATAAGTAATGTTACTTTTCTATATCCTTTCATTTTCGTCGACATTAAATATATAAAGTCGACAAGCATAGAAGACGCTTTTTCCTAAGCATTCGTTTTTCAGTTTTTTGTATTAATCTATTCGATCAACTGTGAGTAACAAAGTAGAGCCTATAGTGTTCTCTGACAAAAATACAAGTATGTTAGCCAAACAATATAAACTCGATTGAGAAGAAATGAATACACAAATAACTACGTCCAAATTTGACTCGGGAATAAAAATATTTTTTTAAATTTCTTTTTCTCATGAAAATGATAATTATTGTTGTCTCTTGTAAATGGACTGAATAAAAATAAAAAGAGTCCGAAGATATTCAATTCTTAAAAACATGCACAAAATCTTTTAAATTATACAAGAGCTATTCGCATGTGACTTTTGAAATTATTTGGACGCATATCAAGACACAGTCTACACAATTTTATGTCCATGTGCATTTACTGACAGCTTCGAAATATGTCGTTGGCGAATATTCCCACGTATATAACAAAAAATTCGAATAGATAAGTGTCTAAAGAAACTGCTTAAATGTCTCGATTCTGAAATTCCACACCATGGATAGGATGATTTGCAATTATAGACGATTTTGAGGTTATGAAAAGATAGAAAAATGCTATTATGAACGATATATACTATTTAACTTGTATTTTATATCGCTAAAGTAATTTAGAACGAAAAATATCTAATGGTAAAGCGTTAAAAACTAAGAGAATAATGATGTATCTCGAGTTAACTTTATCAATTTTATTATTCTCTCAGTGCATCATAAAAATCTAATTCATCCAAATGCTTGGATATTATCTGTTGACCATACACACATTACAAACTTTTAGCATAGAAAAATGAATAAAATTCAACGATCTGACACTAAGAAATTATTTCATAGGCTATGCCATTTCTATCAGAATCATCAAAATAATAATGCATAAGAAAACACCATGAAGTTCTTTGTGTTCCTAAGTCTTCTAATTAATTATTATTTTCGAGCGTAATGAAAAACTAACACGTTTTCTCACAAACTATTTTGTGCTTGATTTAACAAGACGCTCTTCGAATCTTCATGAAAACAAAAGAGTACATAGATATTTTTTTTTCTGTAGATCTTAATTTAAAAAGAAGGCATTCCGCTAGAGTTTCTCCAATAAAAAGAAAAGACATTACCACATTGAATTGTATTTTACAAGCTCTTTTACGCTACTTTAAGAGAATCTTTTTTGGAATTAATTCTGTTAAAGTAGTGAGTCAAAATATGGTTTCGAACGGAACGAGAAAAAAAATGCTTTTTTTTGTTACCTAGTTATTGCTCGAAAAGTCCCTTGATATTTATGAATAGAATTCCCATTAATCCTAAATCATGGCATATTTTAAAACTTTGAGGGCTGATTAGTTTTGTTTACAATTGCATTCACAGTCACAACTATTTATTGATAACTCATTACACTACAGTCACCTCACAAGTGACATATGCTCGTAAAACGCACAGGTAAAAAATATGTAATACATTATTTCAGACGAGCTTACCTCTTACTCAGAAAGATAAAGAGCACAGCTCTCTGTACGGTTTTCATGAGAAATCATGCAATAGTAATCCACTTGTCCAGTTTTTTAAATGAAGGTTAATTGTGTAGAACGAAAAATATGATTTCAAATGAATCTTTTTCATCTGGGACAAATGACTTTTGTTAACATTAGGAAGTACTCAGCAAACATAGTTTTTGCACGGGTATTTTTTACGATGATATTCGCTATCTAAAAATATACATAATTGATTTTATCATGCAGAACAACAAAAAAAAATAACGAATATTAGAGTCAAGACTGCTTTTGTTTGATTTATTCTTATTGTTTAATACTTCAAATCATTTTCTATATTTACTTTAAGATGATACGATAAGAAACATTGCTTTTTCTCTTCACAAAAACAGTTAATAGCAGGTGCTTCCTCACAGTCGAAAATAGATTTTTGTGAATCTTTTGTTTTTCTAAAGATTCTTCATTGCATTCGACATGTTCGCCTTCGTCAAAGAATGTTATACATCGTAACATATAGTTTGCTAATTCAAAATAAAAAGAATAATGAAATCTTTTTTTCTCTTTCACAGAATGTTTTTGATGTAAACCTCGATGACTTCATATGTACCTGGATATGAATTATTTTTAATATTAAATATGAAAAAGAGATCAAAGTTGAAAAAAACTACTTCATAAATACGCATGCAATCAGCACAATACTAACTAAAAATAATTTTCGAAGTATGAATTACCTCAATGCTATCTTCTCGTAATGAAAAAGTATTTATTTCAAATACAACTAATCATTCGTAACAATCATACGTTGAGAGTCTGAAAATAACGAGTGTCTCCAATAATGTACCGAAACAAAGAAAATAAATGCTTTCGATTTATGTGTATGATAGAAACAAAATCGTAGTAAATTATTAAATGTGCATAAAAAAGGTAATAAGAAATCCTTCACATTCAATGTGAAATATGAGTATTGAGGCGATTCGATTCTTGCATTTTTAGTAATTAGAAGATTCCTAGTCAGTAAAATATACGTAATGTGCACGAATCAAGCAAACACAAAAATGGGACAAACTGATTCGTCCAAAAAGCTAAAGAGCAAAATAATGTGTTACATGTTATGCAAAAGATAAAATTTAAGAATGATTTTATATTAAAATACCATTGCGTTCTAGTTTATCTTGAGCCTCTATGAAAATTACATTAGAATACGTATTGATTCTTCTAGTAATGTGATTATTTTTCTGGTTTTTTCTTTGTTATCAATATATTTCTTATCGAATCAAAAAAAAACACAGAAAATATAATCTATAACAAACGTTAAAACTATTGAAATAAAAGAACAATATAATATACAATACAAATGAATGACCAAATAGTATGTCAGTAATAGATACAATCAAAATTCAGCCATTGCATGTACCTCATAATCATCAAATAAATGATGCGTCCAATGTGAACAAAAGTCAGTTCTTGTAAATTTTTAAATAGCAAACTTCTGACGATAGTGTTTCATTTTGCTGGTGATGTAAACATGGAAGCATTGTAAAATAAATCATTATAGATCATAGATCGAAGGAATTCTTCGCTTTTTTTAATTTTCGGCGTATTCGATGGCTATAAAATGTAGAAACGTCAAAATTAACAAGTAGAAAACTTGTTTTATAATAATTTACTTTTAGTTTAAATGCTTTTACTGGCTCGGAAAGAAGTGCAATGAGACATTGGTCACCAGATGAATCTATGAAAATAAAATCATGTAGTTACAATAAATATATATAGATATATATATGTCAATAATTCATACATCGTTGTACTGGTGCTACTGATTTTTTTGCCATGTTTTGAAAGATATTTATAGATAATCTTGACGTACAAATTATTTATTTATATCTGTTTTTATCTAAACGACCAAGCCCTGTATTCTATAGAAATGGTTGCATACCAATAATATTCTCTTGTTTTATAATGCAAGGATTATCAAAAGAAAGAAAGAAAAAAAAAGAGAAAGAGAAAGAGAAAAGAGACAAGAGACAAGAGAAAGAGAAAAGAGTGTCTTAATAACTTTTCTGTACTTATTAAAGTAACGAACAGAGAACAATAGGAGAAATGCGTATTGCCAAGGCAAATACAACGATTAATACTGGCAGTCTACGCAACATCAATGCGCGAAATGTACGTAAACATGGGGAAAAATAAATTTGTCAAGGTCAAATTAGGTACTCTCTCTGAAGTAAGGTCACGTAATTGGAAATATATATCATATCTTGGCTACTTCAATGAAAAAACGTAAAAATGACTTAAGCAATCATCATCCATTTAGCCCTAAATAATTTTATCTCTAAGCGATTATGATACTAGAAAACATTTTATGTTAAAAATATATTTAAACAAAGTAATTCTAATGCGAGAGAGAAAATACCCTCGTATTCTCTGCCAATATTTTTACAGAACGCACAAAAACAAAAAATACCAAAATAGAAAATGATTAACACTAGAAAAAGTTCTTATAATTAGCATTTCATTAATTAGTTTCTATTCCTGTCTGTCAACATACTTGGTATTATGTATCAACTACATAAACTTCATTATTCAATTCATTTATTACTCTAGTACTTATCTTTGGCAAATTTTAACCAAATTCAAAACTACGAGTACCTCCTATAAAGACATGTTTGCAATAGAAAAATAAACTCCTAACCTAACTATTAACTTGATAAAAATGTATGTTCATACTTTATTATATTGACATAAATAGTGCTATATTTATCTTGTAAATATCTATCGAATAATAGCAAACATTTTTTATTATTTATTTTAAGTCTATACTTTTAAAGTAACACATGTCTACGTCTAAAACCGTATATCATGAACATGTGCGTAATAGAGGGCGACCTATTTTCTTTCAAATAAACCCTATCGATTATGAAACTTATACAAAATTACATAATAGATATGTGTAAGAAGTATGGTAAAAGAACCGATCGAGATTGCATGCTAATTCAATAGCTATATGAAGAAAAAATATCTATTTAGAAAAGAATATGACGCAATAAAAGTTAACTAGAGTATAAAAAAGAAGCAACGCATACGACATTTCTACTACTAGTCACATACAAGAATGACAACACGCAAACCAAACTTATAATAATATGCAGAAAAAATATGTACCCGAAGAAATCGAGAAGAAATGTACCTATGACCTAGACGTTTGAGAGACACAAAATATACAAAACGTAGTCATCCTGAAAATAATCCTCTAAACATTTCTTGTATATATTTCATTAAAGAAAATATTGATAAAAATTCGGAAGTATAAAATAAATTACGTTCTACTAATAAAGGTCTGCATTTCATCGAAGCAAACAACTAAGAATTCTATTTGCGACATCTGTTTCAGTCAATTTAAATTATCAAAGCTAAATACCTGCCAATAGAAAGCAGGTGAAATTTGAATCGTAGAACTTTTGCAATAGTATTATAGTAAACACTAAAAGGAACCCTGAATTTCTGTTGATTTTATTTCTTCTAACGGCTTCTTACTTTTTTTTCTTCATGGAAAATAAAAGATCAACTTTTAAACCCATATGCATGCAATAGACTGTGTAAATTTTTAAATTATAAAGTTTATTAATAGTATTTTTTTCCATTACTTATGTCTCGCACTTATCTAGACTTAAGCAAAAGTTTGAAAAGAAACGAAGAATGCGAAGAGATTAGAAAATTCATATATGCTGAGTACTTCTTGTTCTTTTTGCAGAAATGCAAGTACATAATGGTAAAAGAGCAGCGTAACTTCCGTCTGAATAATTAATGGAGTAAAATCATGTAAAGAGAAAAGAAAGGCTACATTGACCTTTTCTCAACACAATATGAAGCGTTTTGCTATACCGAAAAAGTTTTGGGAGCAGTTCTTTCTGACAATGTAGAACAATAGAAAAAGGGTCGTTTGACTACTCCTTCGGTTGAAAAAAATTACAATTATAATGGCAAGACTGTCGAACAATGAAAATTTGTATTATTGTTTAGACGTATACAAGAGTATTTAAGTTAAGGCAAAATAGAAGGTTAGTTCCGTAGACTCAGAACGGCTTCTTGATATATTAGAAATTATTTGAAGAACAAACAATGATTGATATGAAAAAAGTAATTCATAGAAGAAATTTCTTATTTCCTGCTAATAAAAATACCCTTTTTTTGCTGAATAAATTCATTGAATAAGAATTGCTAATCAAAAAGTGTCTAATTTTTAAAGTGAGAAAATTGTTTTTTTCTGTTACGATTAGAAACTAACCTCACTTGTTTTAGCTTATTCTTATAAATAAATCCGTAGAACGTCGGCTATATTTATATGGCGAAGAAAATAAATTATCAGAAAAAAACATTTAAATTCTATATTCAATAATAAGATCTTGTCTAGATATATGTAAATTCTTCGCCCGTAGGTAACTCAAAAAACGTGACAATTCCTTATATTCCAGACTGTTAATAATGCATAAGTCTTATATTATTAAAGACTAAAACTGTGTTCTTATATCTTTTTTTAAGTAGCGGAAGTATTTTTCTACTCTTGAAAAAAATAGTCGGAGTCCATAATTTTTCTACATCATCATGCACATAAATAAAGCAACGTCGAAGTTACGTTATACAGTTCAATAGTGCTCGAATTAGTGTTTGAGCAAGTACACTCATGTTTTGATTTACATTTGTAAACTGAAAAACAATGAATTAAGTACAATGAACTACTTTCATCAATTCATTTTTACTGTCTACTATATTTTTGTTTTTGACAATTCTTCAATTTTATGTTTCAAATTTATCGTTAATGCATTAGTAAATTTTCAATTCTATTCCATAGACTGACTATTCAAAAGTCGTAATATTTCAATCTTGACGAAATTGATTTTCAATATTTCCAATAAATTCTGGGTTTCTTCCTGTTTAGAATATTTTATATGCGTTTATGCTTGAAACAAATTGGCGACAATGAAACAATTCTGAAATATTTATTCATGTACATAACTTCTATCCGATTAAAAGGATAGAGTGTCATATGTAATCGTATTGTTGCATCATATAAAAATCATCAGTTGATATTAGTCTAGAACAACCCAACCAAGTTATAGATGTGTGATATGGACTAACTTTAGAATTGAAAAATATCTTATTTGTCTAGCTTGAAATCTGTTTCCTGATATTCAAATATTATTCTGTTAATATATTTGTATATTTAGTATTTGATTTCGATTCCATATAAAAATCAGTAAAAAAAAAGAAACAATATCTGTCTTGTGAGGCTTTGGGTTTACTACGTTGAATGCTGATACCATTGGTTCAATTGAATTCGTAATTGGTACGAGTTTCCATATGAGTTTCACTTGATTAAAAAATATAGTAGAAAGTCAAGGAAAATTATCATGAAAAAACTATATATTTGATAAACAAAATACCAATTATTCTACTACTATTTATGTCGCAAGGGTTTATTTCCTCGAGGAATTTCAGCAACGAATTCCTATCGTGTCGCTCTGATGGAAAACTCGACTTCTTTACTTCTCTACAGTCTGCTTGATTCAAAGATTGCAGTGTAGAAGGAAAATGCACAAGCAGACATGTCTAAAGCCATTGCTAAGAGAACTCTATTAATATGCATCGTTGTCGTTGTATTTTCAGAGGACGCTATGAATTTATTATTTAGCTATTTATGAGTCATTATCCATCATCAGCTGACTATACACAGAATAAGTTCTACAAAAACTAATTAGCTTATCATGTTTTCAGCTACCTCAAATTCCAACAATATCCACGTTCATAAACTAGTGTCCTATCGTTTCGATTTCTCTAAGAAAATAATTAGTTTAAATTCAATCACACAATTTTAATATGATACTTGAACTAATATTTTCTAACTTTTCTTATTCAAAATTATTGTGATCAAAGATGATATCAACGCATTCATACGTCTAGTAAGTAAATGTAATAACACAAAATCAATCACAAAAGCATAACATGATTGCGATAGAAATCTATTTTAAATCTCAACAACAGGATTTGAGATAATATAAGAAAGATAAACGATTTATTCTGGAGTCGATCTTTGCGTGTTGAAGATTTTTATTGCTCCAACTGTTTACGAAAACAATTGGGTTATTTGATAGAAAATTAGTTCATGAACTTTAATTATCTGACATTAAATATTCAGATTACATTGCCAAACTCGTCTTTTTTACAGAACTTACCGAAGATGTACAAAGCGTATGTTGAAGATGTAAATCGTCTGTATCATCACAATAAATGTATGTCTCTGACACAATCGAACCAGTCTGAAGCAATGAGCCATTCTCTCGGTCATAGTGACATAAGCTAGATATCGAATAGCAGAAAATACGCAAAAGATGTAAAGATAGAACGCTCGTGCGATCGACTAAACAGACGCTCTGATTTGTGTCGCATTAGGGAAATCTGAAGTATGTCTCTCGAAATCTTTGAAGACACTAGAGAAATATTGATTGAAAAGGAATGCAATTTAATTTCAACGAAATTACGTGTTTACTTCGATAAGATTTTAGGATTCCATCAGGATTTTCTTCAAAGTTTAATTTCCAAAATACAAGCGGATAGAAATTTTCCTAGACTTTCAAATTCGATAATAGAATCTCTGAAAAATGTATTTCTTTGTTTCGATGACTTACTAAAACTGGAATCAATTGAATAGATTATTTTTTTCAATGACTCACTGTAAATCTATTAAGAAGAAATAGAATTAACTTTCGTTTTTACTGATTGACTTTAAAATTCAATTTAATGTCGTATTAAATTTCTTTTAAAATAGAATTTCAAGTATATACCAAGAATATTGAACTCATCGTTTCTATTTAACAGATCATGTGAAAACAGATAGAACTTTATAATCTATCATAGATTGTGACTAGACATAGATTAGAATTTACTTTCTTGAACGAAACGACAATAAAGTACTGTTAAGTTGAATAAATACAAAACTCTTTCGATAGTCTAAAAGTTCATTATGATCGAAACATTCTTCGTTGCGAACAAAGCTAAATAATAAAAGTTTTCACTTAATAATATGATTTTGTTCTCTATCGAAGATGAATGACGCGCCAACAAAAGCCAAAACTAACTATCGAGTCAGTTAGTCACCGTAGCGTCATCGCCTAATCCTATTGACAGTCGGGTCATATCTATGCTGTTATTTTCTTTTGTATTTGTTTTCATATAGGTGTATGCAAATGTCTATGCACAACTGTGTTGCGAAAAGAAATCCTTCTGTTTACACAATAACATCCCATTGTTTTTTGTTCGATGACAACATTATCTAAATAGTGTCTAGCCGCAGTGTTTCTCTTTTACTGTGTGAATGTCAATGGTAGCAGGTGTTTTTACATCCTATGAAAGTTATATTTTGTTTATTTGAAAAATAAAAGCCGAAGATTAATAAAACTATTCTTATATATCTGTATGAAAATTTGTAGATAATAATTTATTACAGTCAAGAAAACTACAAGCAATTATTATGAGTTTATTTAGTAATATTTCAATAGATCCACCTATTGAGGTATTTCATTTAACTGAACTTTTCAATCAAGATACAGACCCATCGAAAGTTAATTTAGGCGTTGGAGTATATCAAGATGAAAATGGTAAAACATCGACATTACCTATTATTCGTTCAGTTGAACAACAAATGGCAAATGATTTAACTTTAACAAAAAATTATTTAAAAGCAACTGGACTTGACATATTTTGTACAGCAGGTCTTAAACTTTTACTTGGTGATCAATCATCGGCTATTGAAGAAAAACGTGCTTGTTCAATACAATCATTAAGTGGTACAGGTGCACTACGTATTGGTTTAGATTTTCTCTATCGAAATGGTTATCGTATAGGATATGTTTCAGAACCTACATGGGGCAAGAGTTATAATTTATGCAATCAAAGTTTATTTTTATGATTCATTTTTGTTTTAGGTAATCATCAATCAATTTTACAAACAGTTGGATTTGAAGTAAGAAAATATAAATATTGGAATCAAGAAAAACTTATTCTTGATATTGATGGTCTAATAAATGATCTTGAATCTGCACCTGAAAAATCTATTATAATACTTCATGCTTGCTCTGTAAATAGTTCTATTGAAAAAAGAAAGATGAGATACTTTTTTGTTTTGTTTCTATTAGCATAATCCTACAGGTTGTGATCCTACACATGAACAGTGGATGCGTATATCAGATGCATGCAAATCTCGGCATTTAATCCCATTTTTTGACATAGCCTATCAGGGTTTTTCAAGTGGCGATCTTGATATGGATGCATGGTCAATACGCTATTTTGTACATGAAGCTAAACATGAATTATTTATTGCTCAATCGTTTGCTAAAAACTTCAGTTTATATAATGAACGTATTGGCCATTTAGTTGGTGTATTTAAATCATGTGATATTGTATCTAAATTTCGTACGCAAATGACAACAATTATTCGAAGAAACTATTCAAATCCGCCTGTACATGGGGCGTATCTTGTTGCTACAATTTTAAATAATCCAATCCTATATGAGGAATGGAAAACAGATGTTCGAGCAATGTATGAACGAATACATTCAATGAGGCAATTATTTTATAGTAAATTAAAACAATTAGATATATCAGGTACCTGGGAACATATTATACAACAAACAGGTGTGTTTATTTGATTAAAAAAAAACGAAGTTTATATGAACTTCATTCATTTTCAGGTATGTTTGCTTATACTGGTTTGAGTTCACGCCAGTGTCAATTATTAATTCAGAAGCACCACGTATACATAATGAGCGATGGTCGAATTAATGTTTGTGCCATAACATTGAATAATGTCGATGAGCTTGTAGAAAAATTCTACGATGTTATTACTAATGGTGATAATGACACTAAACTTTGACCTTATTTTTACCATTGATTATAACCTTTAGTTATTCTTAATCTTTCCATTTTTTTCGAAAAAAAATTTTAATCTTCGTATGCTTTTGTAGATTTATCTTCGGAATGACATTTTCTTCTTGGTTTTTTAGTAGCTTTGTGTTTTTTTTTCGAAAAAAAACACTATTTATCTGCATGTGCACGTTATTTCTAGACATTTTATATGTTGTAATTTTCTAGGGAATTAAAATGACGAAAAAAATTCATTTTCTTATTACATCTGTATTTCTCAATATGACATGTTTTCAATAAACCCATCTTCTTACTGGATTCTAATAGTTGCATGATGTGCATATGCATATCATTGTAATTGCTCTTCTTTTTTTATTTTTCTGCCATGTTTATGATACTTTATTAACACGAACAATTCTTGAAAAACACGGAATCCAGAGATCTAATCTCTGGATTGTGGTGTATATTTAGTGTTTGAGATAGATGAGAGATCAATTTTTAACGAATGACTACCACCGTATAATTTTTTTTATCCCTTCTCTAACAACGGTGACGGTCGTGTGCGTTGTTATGATGATGGCCGTCGTCGACGTCGGTATAGTAGTAGTAGTAGTAGTAGTAGAAGTATAATAGCACTAGTGCAACTTTTTTTCTCTCTTCTCTCTCTCTCCCGTTATTTCTTTCTCGTGTCTTTTCAACTGATTACACGTACACATACGCAACTGGATCCTTCGTATTCGCTCTCATTGTCCCGTGTTCATTATTAAGAAAAGTACAGAGAGAGAGAGAGGGGGGGAAAAAGGAATCATTACAACAAAAAAAGAAAACAAAACTCTCCTGAACAGTTTAGGTAAGTAATGACCGTTTGCTTGCATCATTGAACTTTTATAGAGTAAATTTCTCTTTAGTTGCTCTTTTTTTTTACGTATTCACTCCTCTGTTTTAGGTCATATATGCGTTTTTCTTTCATCACAATCGACTATCGGTCAAAAAATTGAAACATTAGTGATCATTAATAATTTTCTTGACGTTCTCGATCGTCTAAGACTTGCGACCAATAAGTGTAACAGATGGTCTCGATATTTTATTCACCGTCGTCGTCGTCGTCGCCTTCTTCTTCTTCTTCTTCTTTTTTCTTCTTATTCATATAAAATCGTTTGCAAAAGTGAGAATACATAAACTGTAGTTTAATCCTAGCTGGGAATGAGACAAATTCACAAAGAAGATATTAGTGTGTGTGTGTGGTATTAGATAAAAACATTGCTGAGAGTGTCGGCTACGTGCAAAGTGATGATCAAATTATGTAAACAGTTTGTGATGTCATTACAAAAGAGAAACTATACATGTAAAAGTATTAGTAGGTAAGTATATCTATTCATGGCCTTAAAATTCGACATACATACACATACACACACGTCGAACATCTTTTCGAGGACACAAAGGACGAAAAAAAATAATGAAAGTGATCAATAAAATTCGTAAGTAGAAGAACAAATAATACAAAAAAAGGAAATGTACGAAGTATGTTCAGGGCCATTTATTTTACTTCTTCTTTCTAATCATCTAGAAATAACAACACGTTGATCTAAGCCTTATAGCTTTATTAGCCAATTAGAATATTGATTCGATTCTATCACATATACGTATATATAGTTTTATATTTTTTGTTGTCGCTTGTGTGAATAAGAAAGAAAATGTACAAAGGATAAAACAAGTAAAGACATGGAGAGGTCGACTATTTTCGATTTCTTTATTGTCTGTGTGTGTGTGTGTGAGTGTGGACAGAAAGAGAGAGAGAGAGAAGACGAGAGAAACATGTTGCACCGTCGTCATCGGCGAAAGCTAGCTGAATTGGACTATGTCAATAGTAATAGTAGCAATAGAAGCAGCAGTAATATCAATACCAGTGATTTTATATGTTCTTCACATACTATTCTTCAATCGAGTTAAGTATTTGTATGACGGATAAAATAGTATCAGGTTCTGAGAAGAAAAAACGAATGTGATGGCATCCCATGGTGAGAATAAATTTTACTAACGATATAGATTCATATATTTTAGATTTCTTTTCTTTTTTCATCGATTATTTAAAAAAAAATTATTTGCATTTCTTCAATATCTGATGATGCCTATATTAGAACAAGCTGCAGTTACTCATCATCACCATGGACATGGTCATCAAGCATTTTATCATGAACAACATATATCAGAATCTTCTAACAAGATCGAATTAACACTTATCTTGCCAAATGGCGTTCCATCTGTACTTAATGTCGATCCAAAGTAATACATAATTATATCTCTTAATTAATAAAAAAATATACATATATCGTCGATTTATCTGATGCTTTTCGTTTCTATTAGTACTCCCATGATGGATTTACTTGTGCAAGCAGCATCATTAAATAAACTTAATCCAAGTAGTTACACACTAGTTGCTCTTGATTCAAATCAACATGTTATACATTTCAAAGCCAATCAAACAGTGGGACAAATAGGTATGTATTATGAATATATTCTCTAAGTAAAACTAATTCATATGAAACAAAAACAAAAGAAAACCAACAAAAATCTTCACTATTTTTTCAGTTAAAAACTGTCGTTTACCACAAATAAACGGTAATTTATAGATTTCTATTGTCTATCCTTTTTGCCTGAAATTCTTGCTTAAATCATTGATTTTTATTGATTTCGTAATTTAATAAGTGTTTTATTCAAGGTTCGTCAACTATAAGTCTTCATCCAAAAGAATCAGCTCATTCAAATTCATCATCAAAAATCAAAACCCAACCATTCGAAGTATGTCAAAAAAATGTTTATTCATTCATTATTAAAAACCCAATAAAATAAAAAATTTAGATAACAGTTCGTTTATTAGTTAATTTACCTGATGCACAAAAAATTTTATTACGTATTGATCCAACATTGTCGTTACAAGAAATAAAAGAGCAAATATGTAAACAAAAAAAATATACGAATTCCAATGAATATACATTACGTTTACCCAGCAAACTTGACGAACCTGTTTCACTTGGCTTATCATTAGCTGAATATAAAACAAATGAACTTACATTATTGCATCAGAAACCCTACGATTTAGATCAACAATTAAATACAAATGCATTGCAATCATTTGATCGTCTCTATCGCTTACGTTCCGAAAGTCAACCACGAAAAGAGAATTCTCAACAAAATGAACAACAACCAATAACTATAACACACATTCATCATACGAATTCAAGTCGCTCGTCATCATTACGTCCATCACATACAACATTACATGCTTATTGGAATGATCCTAATTTTGATACGCAATCACAATTATCAACTAGTTCATCGATTGCAAAAAAACGTCGTGCACCAAGACCACCAGGTTGTACGAAGTCTACGAGACCTGAGTCACAAATTATTTATGCTCAACATCAATTATCGAATGATATTCCTTCCCCTCAACTGCCATTACGCAGTGATCATCATCATCAAAGTCATGAATCTCTTCAATCAGAAAATACAAAAAAGAAACGAAAAGCTCCCGTTGTTGCTCCAACAAATGGCATTCACAAGAAAGATGAAAGTGATAAACTAGAACAACAACATCAAACAAATCATATCACTCGACCAGGTAGATGAAGATTTCCGGAAAAGCGTGAAAACTAAGATAAATACATGCGATAATAGCTCGAGGTTTAGTACGCTTTTACTTAAAAAAAACAAGTTATGTTCTGTCATGTTTCCACTACCAATGCCTTTCTGGTCGAGTGAACCGGAAATAAAATTTGTTTGAAAGAACATGTGAAAGCACCGGCCGCTACATAATCATTTACTTGAATTCAACTTGGTTACCCATGTACAAAAAAACGGTTACTTCATCAATTAGACCATTATTGTAACAGAACGTTTCATAAGATTGAAGTTCTCTCTACTTTGAAAATGGAAAATTAAAAAAAGTCGCCCATGTTATGTTTTATCAAGCGAAAAAAATAATTTCTAAAATCAATATCCACGGAGAAAGTTGAATAAACTATTTTTGACTTTTGCTATTTGAATATCTCTAGACAACATTATCACAGAGAGGAGACTAAACGATGAATTCCATAATAGTCCATGGTTTTTTAATTCTCTTAACTTTTTGTTCTCTCATCAGGTTTAGATCCTCCACCACCACCACCACTAAAATCGATTGCAAATACTATTCCAACATCAGCAAATAATTTAAATGAAGATTTTCATTCAATAATAGAAACCAATCGAAATTCCATCGATGAATCCTCAGAGGAAATTCATTCAAAAGTAAACGAACCGATTTTCAATTCATTAGAAAATCGCACCACAACAAATGATAAATTAAATATTACAACTGATTCTCTGGAATTGACGAATATTGAAATACATTCACCATCATCAATTCATTCTCTTGATCAACTACAAACTGATTCACCAAATTCAACATTAACCGATATTCAACAACAATCAGAAGAAAAATTTGAACAGGTAGACGAAAATGTCTTATTTTCTTTAAGCAGAATTTTAATAAAATAAGTTTTACGTTTTAGAAAGAGATTGCAATAAATGTAATCGATTCTCCAATACCGAAACCGTCACGTCAGAATTTCCACAAGGAAAAAAAGACTTCAACAAATAATGGTCTCTTACGTATTATTAATGATCATAATGAACGATCAAATATTTATCAAAAAGTTGACATCAAACCAAAAGAAACAAATGAAAATGTTTCCTATTTTCGAGTTGCTAAAAGTCGTTATGGAAAGTTTGAAACAGAAAATCGAAACTTCGTTCATAACTCCATTGCTATATTTGATTCAACAAATCAACAGAAAGTAGAGAAGCAAATTCAAAAAGGTGCCAATTCTTCAGAGTTATCAAATTCAAAACAATCAAAAGCAATCCAACCAAACATTGTTCAACATCAAACCAAAGGTAAACAAGCATATAGTTTACTGAAAAAATATGAGAAAGAAGAACAATTAAAATCTACAAATGATACTGGCTATTTAAAAACAACAAATCAACAAGAAAAAACATCGACGCCAAAGCAGGTTTGTTTTTCTTTTTGAAAATTTTTATTATTATTGTTATAATTCTTCTTTTCGTTTCAGTTGGAACTTACTGAACGAATAACCCACATATCAGTACGTGTTATCTATTAAAACTTGTTTCTTTTTGCTCATTTTTATGCTCTACTTCAATAACCGATAGGTTGTTTCAGTGCAAGGGTTCAGACGGAATAGAAATGAATATGTTAATAAATCGAGGCTAGATAGATGATTAACATATGACTCTAGATTTGTGTATTCGTATTTCTTAGATCAATAGAATTGGTAGGATCGAAAAAATTTTCGAATAGGAAGTGGATCGTGTCCGAGACCGATGAAAAGAATTTTAATCGTGATAGATTTTCATATACATTCGATGTGAGTGAAGGTTCATTACAAAAATTTATACTACGGTTCAGTCATATTTTTAGAGGATTAGTGAGAAAGAAAGAAGATGAAATCTATCCGAAAATATATAGAATAAAATAATCTTCCCTTGCGATTAGGAGAGGCTGTCAGATTGTGTTACAGATTATAATGTAGCAAGGATTGCGCCAGCAGCTCTGCTTTTCTCCAGTGATAGTGACATGCTAGAAAAATACATTAACCGTACTGTACTATTCTAGTTGATATATATAGTGGAACTAAAAGATTTCAGTAGAGACAGACCTAGTTTTTATCAAACTTAGAAGATGATTTCACTGTAGCGTTTACAACACGTCAAGGATTTAAGTATTATTGAAATAGATATGTTATTCACAAAGTATTTTCGCCGCTGCAAACATCTAATTTAATCCTCGATTTCCTATCATCTAGCTCGATTGAAATTGATTATTAACTGTTTCATTAGTATTCGTTTACTACAAACACATAGAACGAGTATGAACACTTCAGGTAGAGAAACATCCGCTTTAGAAAAATATAGCAAAAACAAATAATTTCTGATTATTGTTTGCATATCGAGATGGGTTTCAGTGAGACATTTATAAGAAAATGTATACATCTTTATTTTAATTTTAGGTTACTCTAGAAAATGGTCGTAAACAATTGATAACAAGAGCTGCTTCGACTTCACGTCCACCATCCCCACCACCGGCACCACCAATCCTTGCACCAAAACCGTTTGGTAAAATCATTACAGAATATCGTACAGTACGTCCCATGGACAATAATGATGAAATAATAACTAGAAAGCATAATGGATCAGCATCATCAATTGATATGAATCATAAACGATTAAGCCCCGATCTGTCTGAATCACATGATGCATTAATGGCATCCATTCGAAAATTTGGCGGTTCACAAAATTTACGAAAAAACTAATATCCTTTCTATCTTTTTTACCTAGTCATTTTATTCATTTTCTATAATTATAATATCTTATGAATGTTGTTCGTTAAGTTTCTCTTTTTTTCCGGTGCTTTTTACAAATACTTATAGAATATATCCAAATATGAGACGAACAGTGATCTTCATACAAACGAACTACAACAAAAACATCAACAATATATAAATAAACAATAATGGCATGTGTAAAATTATCGATCATCATTTTAATTGTCATATTCTGATTGCTGTTGTGTGTGTGCGTGTGCTTTTTTTTCTTTCCTTTTATTTCTGTCAGTGTTCTACGTAGTTGTTACCGACGGGTAAAATCGTACGTGTGTGTGCGCGCGCGCGCGTGTGTGTGTTTATTTCCACTTTTGCCTCCTTTTTCTAATCAAGAAAATAATAATACTAATATCATCCTTTGGTTAACATATGTACGAACGTCATTAGACTAAAAGCAACAAAACAAATAGCTAATCTGAACTTCATGAATTCATAATTTGATGACATCAAATCGAAAGCAGATAAGAAACGATGATTAGTCTTCATGACTACCCATTCAACAAATTCATTTCTTGACGGGTCATCAGTTCAATTGAATCCGTTTCAGTAATTTGAAGTCACAGAAAATTATGCGCACGCCATCATTTCTCCAATATATTGAATGTGAAAATCGTACAAAAGCTAAATAGATCAATGATGTAAAAAGAAACAAACGACTTGAATAACATTGTTTCAATGTGCACCCATGCATAATATGTTGTGCTTTCTGAATGCTAATAGCTTTTTCATTTATATTGTAATTCTTGTTTTTTTTCCGAACAAGATATTCTCTAGTGAAAGACAATTATTGATAATGTTAGTCTAAAATCAGGTTAGATTTATACAGATCGAACCTTAGGTGAGAAGGGCATAGTGAATACCTAACATTTAATCTACTTTATTAGACATGACCAACATTATTTTATACGAACTTGAACTATATCATACGAAACGCCCATATTCACCTTTAGCTCAACAAGTTATATATATATATATCAATAGTCATTTGTCATGATCATATCTACAGAAGAAGCAGAGAAAACAAATACAAATGTATCAGATGAATAGGAGTCTATTGTTATATTCTGTTGCCTATTTTTTATTGTTAATGTTTGATCATGCATTTCGCTAAAATTTCTGTTAGTCATAATCAACTAGTCAACAAACTCAATCCCACATACATACTTAAGTGACAGCTATATTGTTATTTCATTTACATCATTTATCGAGTTGGCTAATGGTAAAGATTACTGCAAGAACATCATTAATATAAATATTTTTCCTTTTGTTAATATTAATGCGTAAAGAAAAAGCAAAATTTAGCTACTAATCAACAAGCTAACAAACATTTTATGTTATTTTAAATATTATTCATGTAATCTTAATGAGTTTTATTGATGTCATGAAGATGATGATATTTAAACTATAATTTAATCAAAACTTGTGTTATGTTACATTTTTACAGATAAATTTACAGCTGTCCCTGAGAATCGTCTGTAAAAGCGAACGACTGATCAAATAGTCATAGGACATCATCATATGAAGGAATAGACGATTGTTCTACGCTTACGGCCATACCACGTTGAATACACCAGTTCTCGTCCGATCACTGAAGTTAAGCAACGTCGGGCTCGGTTAGTACTTGGATGGGTGACCGCCTGGGAATACCGAGTGTCGTAAGCTTTTTTTAAGATTCTTTTCAAGTATATAAGCTAAAACTGTGATTCACAATGACAACTCTTAAGAGCGTATGATGTGTTTTTACCGAAATTTTGTCATTCAATATTTGTAGAACTGTAGTTCACGTAGTGCTGTAGATTCTTTTTTTAAATTATTTCTCTCAATCTACACAAGATGTTTCATATAATTACAAACAATCTGAAGAGAAATAAAATGGTTTCTCTACAAAGTCGTTACTCGTGAAGGTCTCTCTCTATGCTCAAAAAGCTTCATTACTGCTGCTCTGCCTTTCTCATATTTGCAGTCTTGAATATTAAATAATTATGTATAGAATGAATAATCGGAAATTTGCGATCGAAAGACATTCTCTCTTAAAGATTTAAACATGTTATTTTGGTCTCGATAAAAAGCCAAAACAAAAACAGGAAAGAGAAAGACCTTTTGTTTCTTCTTCTCACAGTCAGGAACTTCAAATATAGAATTACAACGAAAATAGAGAGGGTAAAAATATATGAAATTAGTTTTTGATTCTTATCATTTGCATTTTATGTAGGAATAAAACTCTCAATTATTGCGGGATATTTTTTTATCATCGCTATTATCAGTTAAACTAATGGCTCATGCTTGTATGTCATCGTATAATACGTCTTTATGGAAAATGAATCGTAAGTGTAAAAAGATTAAGAATAGAAGAAGTCCAAATAAAATTTTCTATTTTCAGGCTCTCATTGTCCGGCATATTTTGATCGAATATCCTGTTGGCCACCAACAGAGACTGGTATTCGTCGTATTATACCATGTCCTGTAAATATATTTCCAACGGCTAATCCAAATGGTGATGCATATTGGATACATTGATATCATAGATCTGCATTTCTTTTCTTTTCTTTTTATTAGTTTATGCTTCGCTTTTATGTAAAAATGAATCTCGATGGGAGGAGAAAAGTCACTATGAACTATGCATTGGTTGTACAACAATAGATCCATTGGATGGAGTATGTTTTTACACAAATAAGTGTTTCTCATAATTTTTGATTTTTTAAGAATAAAACAGATCTGTTTTTGATACCCTCAAGTTTTCTCATCACTCGAAAATATTTTATGACTTGTGCCAATGGTCTTTCAGTTATTTTTTTGATTATTGGTATATTTATTCTACTCGGTAATAGGTTAGTAAATGAATATTTGTTCAAATTAAGGAAACCAATAATTTGTTTTGCTTTGAAAAATTTAGTCGTCTTCGACAATACTCAAGAAATATTCTTCATGTTAATATTTTTCTTGTTTTTCTCATTCGATCAATCACTCAACTTATTGCTGAAATTTTCATGGATAAAGGCTATTTCACTCATAATGTATTTCAACGAACTGATGTATGTAATCGAACGACGATCTACTTTAAACATCATGTAAAGAATCTTTACGCTGGATTAGGAGAAGGAAACTACTTTTCAGAATGTTTTTGTTTTTATCTATTTAGTTAGTCGATTGTAAATTATTTGTTGTCTTTATCAATTATATTAGTAGTAGCGTCGTACATTGGTTTGTGTTTTGTGAAGCTTTATATCTGTATCGTTTACTACGAGCTAAGGCGAGCAAAGATCAAATTCGATGGTATATAATAACAGGATGGTGTGAGTAAATATAAATGCCTAAAGTAATATATATATCATTAATATTAAAAACAAATAATTATTTATAGTGGCACCACTTTGTCTAACAATAATAACGTATACAACACGTTTTCTATTAAAAAAAGACTTGCATAGTTGTTGGTTTGAACCATCAATTTATGATTGGATTCTTCATGGACCAAATGTAATTCTTCAAATAGTAATTAATTAATTATGAAATTAGATTTTTGTTTTGTAATAGATTTTCATTTATTTAATTTAGTTAAACTTTCTTATTTTTGCTTACGTATGCATATTGCTTGTTCGAAAACTTAATAAAACTTATCAGACGGCAACTTTTTCTGAGCATAGACGTTTTGCTAAATATAGGTAAAAGTCTAAAATCAAATTTTCAATAGTTCTTGTAAAAAGAAAATGATGTAGTCGTTTAGCACGTTCAACATTAATCTTGTTGCCTTTATTTGGTGTTCATTATTTTCTATTCTTGTGGAATACAAAACCACTACTAATATCGAATGTAATTCTCATTCATCTTACTGTACATACAATATCATCATCATTGCAAGTAAATTTGAAGAAAATGTTTCTTTCTAGTCAAATCTTACTCGACTTTTGTTTTCTATTTAGGGTTCAATGGTTGCATTAATTTATACAGTAGTTAATTGTGAAGTTCAACGTGAAATACTTCGTAATATAGATCGTTGTCTAATGCGTCATTGTCCATCGTGGGAGCAACCAAATTTGTTTCGTGATTATATTAATAAATTAGAAGATGTACGTTTGTATTCTATTGATTATCAAAAACGAGTATCCATCCCAAATCTATGTCGTTATGCGGAAACAAACATTGTAATATAACATAATTGTTCATAAAAAAAGAACGAAGACAACTACAGTTTAAACTAAATAGTGTTTCGACTAAGTCAAGAATACGGAGCATGATGTGAAATACAATCGCCAATTATCCACATGGGCCAAAATATCAAATTTCATCATAAGACACTTTCCTTCAAGTTTCTCAGCTACTTTTTACATAAATCAGACTGTTTTTTTTATGCGCTACGCAGCAGAAGCATTTCTGTAGTCCGTCGCGAGTTTTGTTTTTCTTTTTAACTAGAAATACACATCACAACTCGTCATTTTATGTCGCGATGATCTCGAGAACCATAAATCATAGAAAACTGATTGAAACTGGAGATGAAAATACCAAGATCGAACTTGAGAAATCTGTTTTCTAATTTTTATTCGGACGCTTCGATCACCGAAAAATATCGTTTGAAAGTGACAATTTTGAAAGCTATCTATCTTCGAGATAATTAAAATGACGTCATCAACTCGTCTTAGCCAGTAGTCTATTCGTTTACAGCTGATCTAGGATAATGATTCATGGAGATAATTAATCAAGCCATCGAAATTGTTCTCTAAGAATCAATCAGTAAGTATGAATAGAGTTTTCGTAGCGATGAATTTCATCATGTCCACATCCTCAAGAGTATTTCTTCGAATTCAAGATTTTTCGGAATAGATCCGATTCGAGCTTCGCATCGCATTCATATTCGAGTGAAACTTGAATACCATCTAGTTATATCTCAGTTTCAATCAATAAAACGATCAACATGAAAACGAAAACTGTAAGTTGTTCTGGTTAGATCCATGAATTAAGCAACAGTATCAAGATCTATCAGCTCATTTCAGTATTTATAAGATTTATTATAAATCATTAGGTATCAACACAGCTGTTTCAGTAATGAGAGAAATGAGTTCCACAAGTTGATTAAGAGAATAGTCATATTGAAATTACAAAAAGGAAGTTTTCTCGCTCTATTTCTAGATTTTACCAGACGGCTTCCTCGGCTGAAATAAAGTCAATAGTATGTTCATTTTTAGTTTTGTTTTTACCATATGAATTCCACACAAACTGCATTCATGCAAATAAACAATATGATATAATCTATTTTCTAGTTTGCGATGTAATGCATCGCACATAGATGCACAATATGAAAACGTGGTTTGAATTCATCTTCTCAGCACATTTGTCACTTTCTATTGGTTGAGAATCGAATTATTACTGATTTTCTAGTTTATTTTGCGTTATTTATGCCTAGTCATGAACTACAAGGTGGTAAGCTCCTAGAATATTGTCATCTCGAGTCATTTCAATCTCAATGAGACCATTTCACAGGGATTCAATCTCGAATATTCATCGGTTTTTCCATGCTTTCGACCATATATGAATCGAAATATATCCTAGATAACAGATGCATGCACACAAAGAAATTCCATATGATCCATCAGCATTCTAGCAACTGACATTCATGTTTGTTGATTATTGTATTTGTCTTTTGAGAATTTTCGTAATTAAAAACCTGAAACATTGATATCTACTAACACAATGATTTGAATGAAAAAAATTTCGTTGAATAGATTTAGTAGTTCTTGTCAACATTAAAAATCTGTCTCAATCAGATTGACTTGAGAACTAACGCATACAAAATCGAATATTAATTAATAAAATATTGTTTATATACATGGGGAAAGAGTATGTTCAATGGCATGATATGCTATCGATTTTAGCTGAATCGAGCTGGAAAACATTGGAGTATATACGTTTTTATGTATAAAAATTTATTTCATTCTTTAAAAATAAAATATGAAAATTTCACAAATATTATCCTCTTTTGTACTGAAACGATCCAACATGTGTCGTTTATGATAACACTTTGTGAATCACTTTTCGGCATCTCAAGTTAGTCTAATGCTGAAGACAAACAAATATAATACAGAGATCAATAGCATTTGAATATTTCTATATATTAAATAAAAATAAGTGTTACATTGATTGCTTCAACGAAAAGATTTAATTAATTACTTTTCTATGCTACAAAACGACTATGTTCAAAAACAAGTTTTTCTATTGGATTATCTTTTTTTAAATGATACCGTTTTTCTTTCCATTCAATACTATGCGGTACACCATCTGTTTTATCATCATATATAAGGTGAGAACTCAATCGTTCAGCAATGGCATCCTTAATAAGAGCAATACCAGTATGAAAATTGTCCGATAATGGATAATAAATACGTCCTGTATCTGGTTTCACATACAATCGTTCAGGTTCAAATCGTATGGAAAGCATTGTTGATGGTATATGACAACATTCGAATAAATCCTTTTCATCGAAAAATTGAGTTAAAACAAATGGTACATCAGCACAACGAATAAAATTACGTTCCCGACCACATAACGATACATATGGAAACAAGGAAACATAAGGACGATCACTAAATGTATTAGCTCGAACACGAGTAAAAAAGAATTGTAGAAATTTAGGATCTAAATATGAATCAGAAGAATTTCCTTTGATCAATTGAATTAAATTATGAAACTAACCTTTGTAACACGAGGTAAAGTTTTTAAAGCGAACATCATCTAAGAATAGCTATAATGAAAATAATTTCATATAAAGTCAAAATAAAACGAAACGTATGAATTGTACCTGCCCAAACGAATCAATATAGTAAAAATATTCTCGTACATCTGTACGATCAGGTGGCGCTTGACCTTGAATATATGATGATGAATGTCGAGTGATATATTTATGAGCTTTTAATGATCGTAAAATAGTTAACAGCATATCGTATCTAGAAATGAATAAATTGAACATTGTCAGTATGAAAAACCCAAACGGATACTTTTTGTGCGAGTTGATACTCGACTTACGATGTTTCACCTATAGAATAGTTTAAACTATGTCCTTAGTATTCAATCAAGAAAAAAATATTCTATTGTTAAGAAATTTCATCTCTCGAAAATAATCCCTAAGTAATCAGTATATGAAGGAAATCTGTAGTTTGCTTGATAATTAGACATATCGACCAGGAAATATTCTTAGAATCGGTCATTTTTTTTCACGAGATAAATGAGTACATAAATATCCTATTCTATATTTTTCTATATAGTCAATACTAACTTTGACAATTTAGAAAAATCATCAATCTAAATGCTTCTTGAAAGACACAAGAAGTTCAAATGTGTATTGATGCTTGTAATAGTTCTAAATTATTCTTAGAAAAGATAGCATATTATATGGAGCTTTCAAAGTTGATTTGTAATAGGTATATGAATATTTTTTTCTGAACGAAAAATTCAAACCTCAGCCTGTGTTCCAATCATAAATATTGTAAATATTTCACATCATCATTCAACAGTATTCTGCAGATAGATTTTTCAATTAAAGAAATATGATTTTCTTTTCGGTTAAATTACTTTTTTCAGCCGCTAGTTATTTCCATCCTTTCTCAAGCTAGCTGTTAAGCAACTAGAGAAGAACCCTGAATTAATCGATGATCTATATTAGAATTTCAACTCCTTTTAAACACACACACACGACTTATCAGTGTCGTAGACTTGTGATTATATCAATTTTGTTTTGTTTTAATAGTTCAAAAGAGAAAGAGAGTCAATGCAATTGTATGTCATTATATTCTTGATTTATTTCAAAACGATTTATCTTTTGAAAAAAAAAACGATTTCGTCAAGATTGATCAATAAATGACCTACAATTATCTTGACGTTTGAAATTAAAATTATAGCATTTATTTTCATATTGATCGTTCGAATACAATATGCAAAAATAAATATATTATCAACATATTTCTCATATGAAAAATAAAACAAAGTATTTCTATGGTTGATATCATGGCTAAAATTTATTTAATGAGAAAAAAAACTAAATAAACTGTTTATTCATACTTATTATTAGGAAAATATGAGAAAAAAAAAGTTTTAAAAAAATGCAGGCTTAAATGAATATAATCTGTATTGAAAGGTGTTCATAAAAGTAAGATTAGATGAATCTATGAACGATTGGTAAGTGAAATAGCTTTAAGTGAAAATTTTGGTGGTATATTTGCTAAACCAAATGTACCTTCACTTGGTTCAGGTACAGGGCCAGTTTTTTCGAAATCGTTCTGAAACAAAAGTACACCAAGAATGCCAGTTAATAAATTAAATAAAAACTTTTCAGCAACACAAGAACGTGGACCAAACCCAAATGGTGAATAAGATTGAATTGGTATAGTTGATGAATTATTTCCGATCCAACGATTTATATCAAATTTTGCTGCATCTCTCCATGTGGGCAATTGATGTAGAGCAACAATATTAGCACCAAACTGAGTACGCTTTTGTATATGATAATGGCGCCATTTAAAATCTTGTAATGTCGAATGAATAACAATAGGTATAATGGGTGATAAGCGTAAAACTTCTTTAACAAATGCTTGTGTATGAACAAGAGATTCAGCTGATGATAGTTCAAATTTTGAATAACCTTTATCGCGAACTTCGCGTCTACACGAATCCGCTTCTTCGGGATATTTAACAACGTAAAGTAAAAGCCATGATATTGCGCCTTTAAGCATTTCACTGCCATGCATAATTATATCAAGTATACAAGCGGAAACGTCATCGTCATCTAAACGTGGTGATGATTCATTAATAGCATTTAAAATTGAATCAAGAAAATCATGCGATGTTTTTGTTGTTGACGTTACAATGTTTTCATCAGTTGTATTTTTTGCACGATTAGACCGTTGTTGAGTCCATGTTTTTATATAATCTAAGATATTTTCATTGATATCCAATGTTTCTGATTGACCAGTTAATTTCGTAAGAATAGCTTTAGCAGATTTTTGAAATGTATCTTCGTGAATTGCTTTTGAAATTTTATATAAATTTTGTTCAAACAATTCAAAGGCTTTATCATTCATTGCTTTACAAGCTGATGAATCTGAAAGTGATGTAAGAAGACGAACAGCAAAACTAAATGTTGTACGACGAACATCAAATTTATTGGAAAGACGTAGATTTTGTAATTGTTCTTGTACCACAGAATCCAGACGTTTATTAACAAAATCATTATCCATAAAATTCACAAGTGCTTTATGAATTATTCGAGCATTATGATCTTGATGACGGAATACAATCCCTATTAAACATCATAAGAAGTTTTTTAGTTGATCAAAAGAAACGCTTTATAAAAACTCTTAAGTGAAATATTTTCTATTCGATTTAGTGAACATTGCTCCAATCAAAAGTAAACATATTCTATATAATATATCGATTGGAACATTGTTCGAAAAAGATTGTCCAAGGGAAATTGAAAAAAATCCAACATTAGTTTTATTGATTTTAGAATCGAAAAGAACTGAAATTCATAGAATTGAGAATAATTTGATTCGTTGAAGTCCTAACTAATAGAAACTACTGACAAGGACATTGTATCAGGATCGAAAATAATAATATTCAGTCGTATATCTCTAGGCGAGATATGTTAAAACCGAGATGATTTATCGATTTCTAAAGTGAAAAATATGTTCAGAAGATAAAACAAAATTTTTGTTTTCAGTAACGAAGCTTTTGACTACAAACTAAAGTACGTGCCTTAATAAATGACTTAATTATATTTCAATAAAATCTCTTTCATACATTTGTCTTCTCAAGGATTTTGTTTTGAATAATAGACTCACATAAAACAGAAATAATGATGCTAAGAATTCAAAACTCCATTATGTCCTTTTCAATTAGACTTCCTTATAGAGACTCTCTACATTGTATTGTATTCATTGCTTCAACTAAAATATCCTTATTAATTTTTCTGTTGTTAAAAATTCAAAGAAAAAGTTATTCTTCATTTGTTTGCATTCAAAATAGAATGACATTTTCTAGAGTATTCAAAATTAATTTGCAATAACCCATCTATCTTTTGTTTTGCTGTACCTGTACGAATATGTTTGCCTTCTTTATATCGTAGTTGATTTTCTAAATAATTGTCCACTTTATTACTAACCAAATCTGCACGTTCAACAAATATTTCATTAATAAGTTCAGCATTATTCAATAAAACTAAACGACCCGTATGAGTCAAAACAGTGCACGAGTCAGGATAGTCAGTCGCTAAAAACAATAAGTTTTCACGTTTCTTTCGATGAAACGATATAGCATCTTTTATATTTCGCCAATCACGTGGTCCCTTTGGATAACGATATCGGCTACGATCTGAAAAGTAAATTAAAATGAAAAGAACAGTCTTATTTCTTTGTTCCAAGTGTAAAATTTTACCATATTGCCATTTGAGAACTATAACAACAACAATGAATAAAATATGAATACCGAATGAAGTAAAATAATGGAAAAATGAGTTTTCATCGGCATCTGATGAATTATCTGAATCGACCATTGCTATTTCTAGTACGAAGTCAACAAAACTATTCAGCGTTTCCTGCTATTTTATCAGTACTAGTATCAGTACTTGCCAATGAACTTTTTTGTATCTAAGATTAAAAAAAAAGAGAAATATTTCTCGTATATAAGTAACTCTACTGCGTCTCCACTTTTTGACAAGGTTCTATATATAGTTAACCATCATAATGCAAATAATAAAAATAAAAATATCGTCTATAATAATATTTTTTTCTTTCTCTTATTTTTCCATGCATCAATATATACGTCGTCATCCACCAAAAACGAATAAACATGCACATATTAATAATGAGAATGACAGATAGAGAAAGAAAACAAAAACCAAGCAGGAGACACACGTATACATATGTAAGGTGAGATCACTTTTATCATCATCATCGTGTAGCATAAATAACAATCAGCAAAAACGAAACAAAAAAAGAATAATTAAATTTTCGCTAATTGTTGATAAAGATTTGACGGTAGAATCGATTCGATTTTGTCCGTTAGATATTGTATCGGCACGCTAAACCAAGCTAGAAAAAGACGAGCGATATAAGCAGCAATTTCGGGATATTGATGAGTAAGTAACGCAAGCATAGCCGTGCCTGAACACAGACCAGCTGTAAATAAAATAAAAAATGGTAATTCTTTTTTCGGAAATACAGATACATCGTGAAATACTAAAAAGAAACAATAATAATGTTTGTTTGTTTTGTCGTTCAACAAATTAATTAAATACTTACCAGGTAATAATTCTCTATCAGCGGCTTCAGTACACTTAAAAAAGAAGAAAACAAAATAAATAATAATATATAAATTCTTTAATTTTGATTTTTACCGTTGGATACGGATGAAAAAGATGTCCTTTTTCCAATGGATACGGAATCATTCGAAATGTTCCTTCCCATGTACAATGTAATAAATTAAGAGCGCCTTCAACGCGACGCCAATGTGGTAAATGGAAAAAAGCATATGCTATTGCTTCTGAATCACCTCGTTTAAGAATATGTTCAGGTGGTAATATTAGACTTTTCATTTCTAATAAATACTATAAGCAGGAAACAAAACGAAGAATCGAAAAAATGAGATATTAGTTGAAAGCGGAAAAACAAACTTACTTTAGGTACATGTGGATTAAATTCTACGGCGCGATGAATAGCTTCAACTGCTGACATTTCTGCTACAGTTAAACCACGTTTACTGGCTACATCGGGTGAAAACCTATATTTTATAAAAAAGAAAAAGAAAAGTAGATATCATTTGTGATTTATAGAGAGATGAAGTGAAACTTTTTTTTTTCAATTCAGTAGAAAGTATCACTAATAAAAAGAAAAACATTTTTGTTCGATAGAAATCACGGGAATACTTTAAGCGAAAGATTTTCAATAGTTCAAATTAATTTTCATTGATTTAGAACTATATCTATCACGCTAAAAATATAGAAGAGCATCTAACTTTGATAATCGCACGTCGAATAATACGATAGAGCCTTTGACTTAACAAGAGATTGAATAGAAAATGAAAAGTAATTTCAAGTAATTACACTTGGATATTTTTGATTGATTGTTGTAACATGTAGTGTAAGAATGTTGTCCAAAATTTTTTTTCTCACATTCTTTAGCATTATTCCGTACTAATTCAACTTTCTACTGACGAGATCAAAACTATTGTGACACATCTTCTAATAGAAAACCATTTAAACAGATAGGAGTCTAATGTTTTACGTACATATCCATTGTGTGTCTTCCTATTTCTGAGTTCTTTATCTCCCTATTTTTGTTCGAATAGAAAATACATATTTTCTTTCAGCAAAATATTCTTTTATGAATCTTGATCAAAAACCAAGACAACATGATATTTTGAAAGAAAATAAAATTAGAGTTGTGAAAAATCTTCTCGTAGACGTAGAAGAACGTTTTAAAATTTCATCGGATGCACTTCAATTTTTTCACGTAGCACTTTATCGATTCCAAAGTGGTACTTCTCACAGATCCTGTTCGTCTGCTGAAAATTTTTGATTGTAATTTTGTATTTCCAATAATAGACATTAGCTTTTCTCGACTTTTCAATTTCACTTCTGAACAGAAAATCTGTATAAAATATCACGAAGATGACTTGCGAACTTGCTTTTTTAATTTCAATTAGCAAGCACGATTACGACTAAACAACAAACCTACGTGGAGGCAACCGTTCTGGCTTTAAGCAATGCAGCTGTATAACAGATTGTGGCTGATTTTGGTAAACTAATATCTAAAAAGGAGAAAATTTAAAATGTGCTTTTCAATGCAAAGTTTTCGAAAAAAGGCTTTTACCATCATATTTGGCAAGGACGCCCTGTACATCTGCATAGTTTTGAAGTGCTAGTAGAACTTCAATAAGATTCTCATGTATATTAAAAACAGACATCATTGGAAATTCTTTCACTAGATCACGAAAAATTTTTGTTGCTTCACGCAACTTTCCCAATTTTCTCGCACACATTCCTAAACGTCGTTTAACATAAATTAGTATATTTGTATTGCGTTCTGTAAAAAAAAACAAAATAATGATGGATATTCAAAATAATATTTGCAATCCATTTTCTATCTTACTATGTACAATGTCTTGTATACGACCCTGTTCAAGTAACTGTTGTGATTTTCTATATGCATTTTCAGCACATTTTAAGGCTTGTTTTAATAAACGTTCAACTTCAATTATTGTCGTAGCTTCTTCTTCGGCTAGAAGAATTAATGCTGGTGTAAATCTAATATGAATATATATGCATATATGATACAGAAAAACAAACTACATGACAATAAAATATTTCTTACTCGGAATTTTTTTCCAAAGCGTCATGAGCAAGTTGTATTCGTATTGACGGTGTTCGTTCACGCCATGCTCGTTGCATCACTGCAAGGAAAACAAAATATCTACTAGAAAATAGGTATCTCTCTCTCTATATATATCTTACTTTCGTATTCAAGTTTTCCTTCGTCGAGATCACAAGTAAAAAATGTTTGATGTTCTTGTGCGGATAAATTCATGTCATGAAATGTTAGTGGTTCTTTTCCATTATATTGTATTAAACGTTGATATTCAGCTCCGCGAAATAATGCACATGGATTTTTCCATACTTTACATTCATTTGTTCCAGTCACCGGTGTGGTTGAATCTGTACCACCATTGGTTAATACACCATTATTCACATTATTATTTCCATTAAATCCATTCACGATTGATGACGATGGGAACGATATAGATGATACATCATTATTTGTTAGGGATATATTATTTGAGTCATTTCCATTTAATATTGGTGTTAGATGATTAATTGAAACTTGTTCAATAAATGATGTACCATATCGTTTAAAATACCACCATTCGAATATCTAAGAAATAAATTTACAACGTTCTTTATTTTTCTCAAGATTTGTTTTTACCAAAATGAGGCCAGATATTAACGACGAGGTACCAGTTAGTGCAACGTAAAATTTTGGTGTCAAAGTATTGAAGAACATTGTCGCTGTAAAACATAAAACGATTCATAAATACTATGCAACATTTTCGATTAAACATTATAAAAAAAGACAAAACATTTGACAATAAGAATAAAACGAGAATATATTATATATATATTTCTATACATATAAAAAATTAGGATGAACTTACAAAAGATGAAGTTTAGCATGTTTGCTGTAGATAATCATAGAACAGTCGAAAAGTAATAGAGGAGAATGTAAAAGAAAAGAGAAGGAAAATGTGTCTTGGTGCGTGCCGTAGAATATTATAGATGTGTAAAAGGATGTAGCTAAAGCAGTAATCGCGATGCAGATATCTATCTTTACATTTATATATATATATATATATATATATCTAGAAAAAAGATAGACAGAACGAGAACAAGGCGCTTACATTCAGTTTTTTTCTTATTCTTTCCACCATTTTCATTATTTAATTATATATAATGTGCCGAGAATTTTACTGATGAATATTAAGAATATTTTTATCTGTATAGATTTTCATGAGATACTGAACTAATTTAATTCAAAGCAGAGACAAATGAATCTAGTCTTCTTTAATTATCTTCATAATGTCAGTAGCAATTACATTCTATTAGTATGATGAAAATCACGACTATCCAATGTTATTTGATAGCACGGAAAGAAAAACCTACATGCAATAAAACAAATATTTCTTATTGTAGAGATCTTCTTATTTTATTCGTCAAGATTATCTTGGCCTCGTCATAAAAGAATATGAAAACAATAGAAATTACACTAAATCTTATTTAAGGGAGATTTTCGTTCATGATTTCTATTATAATTGCTTTATACTCAACGATAGGAATGTTATGCTTAAAACCATTCATCGCATTGCATTTTGGTAAGAATCTTCATCAAAATCATTTCTCAACATTGATATTCTATTAATGAATTTTTCTCTGTAAGACTATTAAACGTTTTCGAAATTCTCTATTGTTCATACAATGAATTTATTTATTCTTGTAAAATACAAAATAATTGATGATGATAAAGAGAATCAAAAATGAAATCGAAACGTTTAGTAATATACCCAAAAAACACACCAATCATATTTACTTTACCAACAACATCAATAAAGAGTAATAAGGATATCGCAGAATTTATATTTTTCATACTAAAACAGTCCAGAACGAACAATCCGACAGTCGGGTCCTCGCGGAAAATTATCGGATCCGATGGGGTGAGCTTGACCTGGGAGTGTTACTCATCACTTGATTCATTTTTCAGAGAAGTTAAAAGTACGTCAAAGTTTCTCTGTTATACTTCAATCCATTTTTTTACTGTTGGATCTCATGTGTTGTTTTCTCTTGATTTTATCTAATACGATTCCTATCGACGAAGAAAAAGTAAGTGTGCGGACATCTAAAATTAACTTGTCATAAATGTCACTTGAGTTACATTAGCAAAAATGAATAGAAGAAAAAAAGAAAAAGAAAATAATGGCTGATCAAAATTTTATTCTACCAAATGTTAGCTCCTTTTTGAAGTTTCCTTCAAAGTGCCCGAAGAAATTATAGAACATGAAATTTGAATAAATTTTTTTCCGCTCTTTAAAAATGTAACTTCAATATTTTCATATTATCTTTTGTGTTTAAAAATAGGCCAGTTAGAAACCTTTAAGTAGATGCGATATTATCGTCAGTGTGTTCATGTTTCAGCAATATAACGAATGAAAAACAAACTTATAAATAAATGAGCTCAATTACTATTTTTGAAACCTCTTTCTATCGTTTTATAGAAAATAATATTATGTTTGAATTCTATACGAAAAATCTTAAACTATTTACTTCAAATTTTCTTATAGATCAAATCGCAACTCGCGAACGTGAAATCTTAGCAACACTGCAATCCTGTAATTCGCACTGATTAGAAACACAGCTCATAATTTCTTATATCGAACTTAAAAGAACAATTAGTTTTATATTTTAACTTTACCAGTATTGAAACTATTTATAATATTGAATGGGCCACGAATAGATGCATAGAGAAGAAATATAAGTAGAATAAACGATATCGCCCATAGATAAGTACAAACATATGTTACAATAGAACGAATTTTATTCAAAATATTTGAACTACCTAAACGAACAAATATATGTATAAATAGAAAGTTAATCTATGTTTTAATAGAATAAAATTTTACTTGTTTCATCATCTTCTTCATTATCTTCTTCGACGAAATTTTGGTGATTGAACATGATATAATGACGGAATGAACTTATTGCAAAGGCAATAACAGCAAGAAACATTAAAATTCAATCTAGAAAATAAATAAATTTTGTTGACATAGTTCTTCATGATTAATCGATAAATAATAAATTGATTGTCTAAAAATATCTACCGACTTGTCAAAGAAAATAAAAGATAAAATAAAATATTCTCGAATGTTCATCGCGCACTTGGTAATGGTACTTTAATAGAACGAACTCTTTTAGAGGCCTGCAAGAAGAAAATGAGACAAAAAATAGTATTGAAAGTTTATTTTTCTATCGAAATATTTTACTTCTATTTCATCTGATTGAAGTACTCCTCGAACAGCGAGTATTTGATAAACTGGTTTTTGAAACGAGTGTAAATTTCGGCGAAATATATGTGCTTCTGAATAAGGATTCTTACAGAACTTTTCAACATTATATTTTGGTGTACTTGGATCAAATATTAACAGACGAATGTTACCATCACGAAATTGTTCATAACCAATAATTGTGCGACTATGACCTATGGAAAGAGAAGAAAGTTTTCAGTAATTATTCAACTAATTAGTCAATTAGTTAATAAAGTAATCATATGATGGTTTTGATAAAAAAATCTGAAAATTACAAATAGAGTAGAGTAAAAGAGTTTGTCAGAGAATTAAGGGTAGATCTCACGAATTTCAATATATAGGATTAATGATTGATTGAATGATAATATGTTAGATTCAAAACTTTTCATGTATGTAGATTCATATTTAAACAAAAAAGCAATTCAAACGTATTATAGCAAATGTCAAAAAAGGATTTCAACTATTTCTGTTCGGAATAAACAAGTACAAGCCTAAAACTACTCTTTCGATAGTTATTAATTTCACTCATTATATGTTGTCCTTGTACTTATTACTAGAAAAATAATTTCACCACTCTGAAGCACAGCAATGCCAGAGATATCCATATATGTATATAAATTTGTTCTATGTATTCTTTCAAATTTATGTTAATCAATTATTTTATGTCAAAGGTATTTTTGTATTAGACCACTTTTTTCCCACGTGTAAAATTATTAGGTCAATATTTTTCTACTGTATGAAATTCATATATTGTTTATTTATAAAAGTTTCTCATTTTCACTCGTCGCTCGAAGACAAAAAAGAGCATTGGCCGATTGATATAATATATAAATCGAGAAATTTAAAAATTCACGGAAGTTATTTTTTCATGATACATAAATATATTCATAGTAATAATTTTACTCGAAAGAAATGAAAACAAATAAACTAGAAGTAAAAAATTAATTAATATGATAATCAGATATATACCTTCATGTTGTAAATAGAGTGGATGAATAATATTATTATTTTTATTTTCTTCTTGCTGTTGTTGAAAGTACTTTCGCACCCATTCAAATAAATATCTATAAGCAATTGATTTCTCGATATTTTTTGGTTGATGAAAATCAAATAATTCAGTCCTAGGATTATACGAACGAAAACAATCGACTTCATATTATAGAGAGAAGCAAAACAAAACGCTCAGTAATTACTTTATATTTAAATGTGCAAGACATGCCATGATTTCTGTTGGTCCAATCCATTTAGTAGAATTAACTAAATGATTATTAAATTGTTGTCGTCCATCACTATCAAATCCAGCTGTCCAAGCTGTTTCAATTAATTTTTGTAAAAAACTAACAGATGGTATATCACGATTGACTTGATTCGATACATCATGACCAAATAAATGCATTGAGTATTGAGGATCATAACGTAGAGATGAAAGTAACATTTGAAAATTTTTATATCCACATGCCCAACCTTGGTCAAGCCATGTTGCGCTTATATGATCACAGCCTGGTCGACATAGACGACGATCAAGAATATTGCCCATAGGTAACTTTGAAATCATTGGAATAATGTCTAATTAAACGAAAATGTTTAGTTAAAATACAATAAAACTAGTGATTAGTTAAAATTTCTCACCTGTTGATCTAGATTCAGTTCTTTCTATTGGTTGCGCGATCATTTCATCTAATTTCATTTTATATTCTTCGTATTTTGCTTGTGAAATAGATTTTTTCTTATAAATATTATCTAGATTCCATCGTGCCCGTTCAGCAAACGTTCGTCTACTTCCACCATGCCGATTCTAGAATCCAGAAACGAAATTAGATATTAGTTTTTCTTTCTCTATTCTTATTTATTCACCTGAAATTCCTCAAATGATTGTGCATTTTCTTCTTCTTGAAGCATACGAGCTATGTGAGCATCTTCATCTTCTTGCCATTGTTCAACAGAAATTTCTGAAGTTGCTTGTTGTTCGTATTGACGTTTCATTCGTTCGCGTCTTTCTAAATCTTGAGCATATAAACTATCTGAAGTTGCCACTGCTGTTGTTGGTGGTGGCTGTGATTCTGATGTCTGTACAGAAACTTGATCATGAACTTCATTAACATGAATTTGTAGAACAAGAGGATCATAAAATATTTTATTACATAATGGACAACTAAAATTTGCTTCGGGTAGTGATGAAGAATTTATATCAAAACATATTTCATATTCATTATGAAGGGAAAGAAGAGTTGTATCATCAAATTTCCGGTGACATACAGAACACTTTACGCATTCCATATCTGTAACAAACAACAACAAAAAATTAATATTTATTTAAAATTAATAACAAATTCTACGTTTAGACGATCGCAAGCATTACAATATCAAATATTCTTGTATTTTGAAGTAGATGCAATCAACAAGAATATAGAGAAACACATAGAAGTACAAATTATAATATTGCGTTAGATGTTAGACTATTTCTCGGTTTATTTGCAAATACTCTTCAATCAAAATGAGAAAATAAAACGGTCGATATACCGATCACTATAAATACAAATATTTATTTCGATTATAGTATTCAGTTCTCCATTATAAATAACGCATCAATTCTTTTTCTGACTTATCAATTCTAGTATCCGAAATAGGACGTCATATCAATATGAAATTCACATACGAATGTGAATATATATACATAAACTAGAAAAATATACGAGCCAAACTATTTCATAAGATGAGAAATCATTCAAATTTAATACGACTTTTGAAAGGAATAGTTATGAAATAAGTTGAATTCTATTACTGATAGGAATTCTCATTCAACATGAAAAAGATAATATTGGTTCTTGGTTAAAACAAAAATTAAGGAACTTGAAGATATTGAGAAAGATAAAACTATCTATGAAATATTAGGCAGAGCTTTCAAAAGAATGAACCATGGCGAAATATAGTCAGCAGCAGTCGTTACACAAAATCGTTGTCAACAATGTTATCAAACAGAAAAGCGTTATTTAAAAAGCGCTGAAAAGTTCAATATTTTCTAATTTTTAAAGATCTCTTTTTTCTCTTGTCAGTTTTACTAGTCGTTAACTACTATTATGATTAATCGAATTTAGAATAAGTACTCAATATGAGAGAAATACGAACATTACTGTAAATTTCAATAACAAGTTAAAAATTTACAGAAAAGAGAAGTCTCTTCCAAACACCAAGTTCTCAATAGCGACTATAAACTATTCTAAAATATCCTTTGAAACCTATCTTATCATAATGTATAAGGAGTTTTTACTAGACATTTCAGTATTTTGTATTAATAAATGTGGAAACTTCGGATTTCATCCGAGAGTTATGTGTACTGCAAAAAGTGCATGGGATATGTGAGTCATTCTAGAATGTCTGAACACCAAAATTATCATGAGAAACTAGGCAATTTGGTTTCTGAATTCAGTTTTTGTGCATTTTGAGACCNGAATCAGCGTTAAAAACTGAGTCGATTTATATATGTTGTGGATAATTCTGAGAGAAATTTTTGTTTTGAAACATCCCTGTACTCCCCCTCAGGGATGGTATAGTCAAAAATGACAATTTTTTCGATAACTCATCCATTTCTCGACGGATCCTTCTCATCTTCGAACTCGACTGAGATATTAATGAGATCATTATGTGTACAAAATTTCATGACAATTGGATGAGGCTTTCAAAAGTTATCATGTTAACGGCCGGACACACTGATCGAATCTAGAGTGTACTCATTTTTTTTGGAGTACACAAAAATGAGTTCATCCGATAAATGATAGTTAGATTCATCGTATGAAAAGACTACAGCAGTTCA